>PVIC010004586.1:0-61782 GCA_004025085.1 Thryonomys swinderianus
AAAAATCATTGGATGGAAAAAGAAACTAAACAAAAGAGATATTCTGAAACTATAATTTAGGATACGTAGCAAACACAGTGTATAATGTATATGCTTATATTTTTAAAAGAAACACTTCAAATCAACAACCCAACTTTATACCTCAAGGATCTTTACACTAGCTCATTGAAAGTAATGAACTCAACCCAGAGTCACCAGAGGGCAGAAGAGTGAACATTGGAGCAAAGATAAATGAAACAGAATAGAAAGCAACAACAACAAAAAATTCAATAGGACTGATTTGATTACTTGAGAAATCAACAAAATTGACAAACTTTTTGCTATATTAGCCAAGAAGAAAGAAAACTTGAATAAATAGGCTCAGAAATGAAAGGGGGCTCTCACAACCAAGAACACAAATGTAAAATATCCTGACAAAGCAAAGCCCAAGACCATATCACTTCACTGGAGAACTCAACAAATAATTAAGATATAATCAATATGATATTCTCCTTAAATACTTGAAAAAATAAAGTGAGAACTTCCACACTTATTGTAAGAGATCATTGTTATCATCTCTAGATACTAAATCTAGAAAAAGATATCACAAAAAATACTACAGCTCAATGTCTTTTACGAAAAATCTTCACTAAAATATTAGAAAAAATTACATAAAAGGGTTATATATCATAACTAAGAGGTTTAATTTTCTAGAATGCAAGGTTGGCTCAATATATTAAAGTTGAAAATATTGCACATTTTTTTTTTTTTGAGACAGGGTCTTGCTTTGTAGTTCAGGCTGGCCCTGAGCTCACTATGTAGCCCAGGCAAGCCTTGAACTCAGCAATCCTCCTGCCTCTGCCTCCCAAATGCTGGGACTATAGGCGTGAGCCACCATGCCTGGCTATTGCACATTATTTTAACAGAACAGCTGACAAAAACTATAAGAATCTTAATTTTCACTGAAAAAAATTGACAAAATTTATCCTCTCATGATAAAACATTTACAAAAGAGAAAAAAAAATAAAAACTGACCCAAAATGTTATAAGCTGTATAAGAGTGCAAATCCACATAATGGTGTAAATCTCACTGCCAATATCAATTTTTTTAGACAGGGTCTCTCTTTGTAGTTCAGGCTGGCCCTGAGCTCACTATGTAGCCCAGGCAAGCCTGGAACTCAGCAATCCTCCTGCCTCTGCCTCCCGAGTGCTGGGATTACAGTCACCATGCCCAGCATTGTGGTATGTGGTATTGATTGCTGGTGGGCGTGAGTCACCACGCCCAGCATTGTATGTGGTCACTGGGATCGAACTCAGGACCTTGTGCTTGCGAGAACCACTGAGCTAAATCTCTGGTCCACCAATATCAATCTTAATGGTAAAAGACTGAAAGATATTTTTCTAAAATTAGAAACATGAGGGTGCCTACTCTTACCTTTTATATTAGAGATATTAGAGAAAGTGCTACTCAGAGCAAGTAGGAAGAAAAAAATAAATAAAAAGCATTCCAATTAGAAAGACAGAAGAAATGCATAGTATGTATGAGGCTCTGGGTTCAATTCTCAGTACTAAAGAAAGGAAAGGAATGAAGGAGTAAAATCTTGTCTGTTTACAGCTTGACATAATTTTAGAAAAACTTAGAACTAATAAAGACATTCATCTAAATTGCAGTATATGAAATAAAAATTATTTGTATTTTCATACACTGACAGGAAATTTTTTTTTTTGTTTGTTTGGTTTTTTTGCTTTTTGGAGACAGGGTCTTGCTTTGTAGTTCAGGCTGGCCCTGAGCTCACTATGGTGCCCAGGCAAGCTGCCGCGAACTCAGCAATCCTCCTGTTTCTGCCTCCCAAGTGCTGGGATTACAGGCGTGAGCCACCACACCCAGCATTATATGTGGTAACCAGGGATTGAACTCAGGTCCTTACGCTTGCGAGGCAGGCGCCGGAACCACTGAGCTAACCCTCCGGCCCTGACAGGAAATTTTAAAAGAATAAAGTACTTAGAAATACAACTAATTAAGAAGGTGAAATATTCATATAGTGACAACTGCAAAATATTGCTGAGATAAATATAAAAAGACTCAAATAAATGGAAAGCCATCCTGTGTTGATGGCCTAGAAGTCCTTAATATTCTTAGGTAGATAATACTGCCCAAGTGGTCAAGAAGTTTAATACAATCCTAATAGCATTTTTTTATAAAAAGAAAAATTTATCCTACCATTTATATGAAACTTCAAAAACCACATGTATTCCAAATGGTATTGAAAAGGAAAAACAAAGATGACAGTGTTATACTTCCTGATTCAAAAGTATGGTATTTATAACACTGCAGTACCGTGCTTCAGTATACCTATATAGATTAATGGAATACATAGCCCACACAAGAGTACTAAGTTCATTCAGTGAGGAAAAGACAACTTTTTCAACAAATATTATTGGGTAAAGCGATTATCCTTATACAAAAGAAAAAAGTTGTATCTTTTACTTACATCATATATGAAAGTTGACTCAAACTCAGGGTAAATTACAATCCTGGGGGATTAGTTCAGTGAAAGAGTGCTTACTTTGGACAAATGCCTGAGTTCAATTTCTTCTCTCTCTCTCTCTCTCTCTCTTTCTCTCTCTCTGTCTCACACACACACAGAGACACATACACACACAGACACATACACACACAGACACATACACACACAGACACATGCACACACACTATAATAAAATATATTGTATATGCAATTATATATTATATGATATATATTTTTTCTTTTTAAATTATTTATTGGTACATTATATAGACAGCTCACAATCACATTCAACAATGGGAAATTTGTACCAGCATATGATAAGAGTTAATTCTCATTTTTACCCATATCCCTATGCATCCTACACCCCCACCCCCTATATACATGTGCTTTCTTTTTCTTTTTAAATCATATTTATTCTTTCCCCTTACTACTTTCCATTACCCCTTTCCCTTTGAATATTTCCTGTTTCACAAAACCTATCCTGCATTCTAGAGCTCATTTACATCTACAGATTCTCATACCAGAGAAAAGATACAGTATTTACATATCTGTGATCTATTTATTTCACATATTAGTGTGTCCATTTGCATATAAATGACTCAAACTTGTAGTTCTTTATGGCAGAATAATACTCCATTTTATTAAAAGAATTTTTTCTTTATCCAGTCTCCAGTTGATGGGCATTTGGGTTTTTTTCAAGACTGAGCTATTACAAACTGAGTGGCTATGAACATGGGTGTACATATGTATTTATGATATGATTCTTTTAATTCTTGTTTGTTTGTTTTTGTGGTACCAAGGATCAAACTTGGGCCCTTGTGCATCCAAGGTTGGGGCGGTACCATTTGAGCTAAATTTGCAGCCCAATTCTTTTAATTCTTTTGAGTATATTCCTAGTAGGGGTTATATTTTATATACTATATATATGGTTGTAGATCTAAATGTAAGACTCAGAACTATAAAACTCATAGAAGAAAATCCAAAAACTTTTAGAGAATTTCAAAATGATTTCATGTACATGAAATGTATAGGCTACAAAATAATTCTGTATCTCTATGTATCAACAGTTCATGCAGCAAAAGAGTAGACTTCAAAATGTGAGAAATAATGGAATATCACATATGATATATGATATTTCATTAGAAAAACTATATATAAGGTATTAAGTTTTAGAATATATGAAAATGTGTATGATTCAATAACCACAACCAAAAGCTATAACTCAGTTAAGAAATGAGCATGCACACTAATAAATGAAATAAATAGATCACAGATATGTAAATATTGTACCTTTTCTCTGGTATGAGAACCTGTAGATGTTAATGAGTTCTAGAATGTAGGATAGATTTTTTGAAATACAAAATGTTCAGAGGGAATTTGGTAGGGGAAAGTAATGAGGGGAAAGAATAAATATAATTTGAAAAGAAAAAGAATATGTATATAAGGGTAGAGGGCTGTGGGGTGGGTAGGGATATGGGTAAAAATGAGACTTAACTCCTGTCATATACTGGTACAAATTCCCCAATGTTGAGTGTGATTGTGAGCTTTATATAAAATGTATCAATAAAGAATTCAATTTAAAAAAAAAGAAATGAGCATGGGACTTGAATAGACGTTGTTTCAAAGATCATTATATAAATGGCCAAAACATTTATAAAAAGATAAGCAATGTCTCAACAGCAAAACAAATTAAAACCACTACAAAATATTTTATATGCATAGGGATTACAGCTACCCCTCAAAAAATGTTAGGGAGGATATGGAGAAATTTTAACCTTTGTGAAGTATTCATGCATTTGTACAATAGTGTGACTGCCATGAAAATCAGTGTGACAGATCTTAAAAAAATTAAAAATAGAACTGCCCTATGGTTTAGCAGTTCCACTTCTAAGTACATTTCCAAAAGTATTAAAACCAGTATTTAAAAGATATATTTATATTCAGCACTCATTGTAACATTATTTACAACAGGTGAAAACAACTACGTGTTTATTGTAAGATGACTGGGTAGAAAAAATGTAGCATACACATAGAACTGATTAAGTCTAAGTCAAGTGAGTCAGACTTAAAAAGGAGAAGGCTTTCCTGTCACATGCCACAATGTGGATGTACCTTGCCATCATCACATCAGAATTAAACCTGCAATTAAAAAGTGCTGTATGATTGCACTTATGTGAAATATCTAAAGATGTCAAATTTATAGACACACAAAGTAAAATGCTTGTAACCAGAGCACTGGAGGAAGTGGTGAAGTGGAGAGGAGTGGTTTGGTGTGTACAGACTTTCAGTGTGTAAGATGAAGTTTCTGGAGATCTGTGGCACATCTTATTTGCACGGATAGGAACAATGTGAGTAGAATTAGCACTGCTAAACTGCACAACTAAAATGGGTAAGAAAGTATATTATGTATTATATATTTTCTACCACTTTTTAATGACTCCCAAAACAAAGAAATAAACCTTAAACAAAACAAAATAAAAGGAAATTGAAAAGTAGGTTCACAAAGCCAGAACAACGCAATTTGTTGCTGAACGGTGTCTCTGCTTTTTTTTTTTTTTTTTTTTTTTTTTTTTTGCCGTACAGGGGATCAAACTTGGGCCTTGTGCTTCCAAGCTAGTCATGGTACCCCGTGAGCTAAATCCCCAGACCATTTCTCTGTTCTTTTTGTTACCTCCATTTTACAGCAGGGGAGAGTGAGATATCCATAGTGTCAGAAGGAACCTTAAAACGAACCTCTGCAAAATGTTAATATTTTTTTTTTGCGTGTGTGTGCGTGCATCTGTGTACCCCATCTGCCTACTGAATTATTCAGTTTGGTTAAAAAAAAATCACAAGGAGGTTCTAGATTTAACACATATTTTGTCAATCCAATCGGCTGTATGGGTGAGGGAGAGAGGGGAGAGTCGGTGAAGAGGAGTAAAGCCTGTGCCCACAGAGCATTCGTTGGTTTAATGGGTTCTTCTCTCTCTTTCGTGACTGAGAACTGTCACACTGAAGGAAGGAAGGCTCTGATGTGGATGGGGGATGGACTGGGAGCAGGCCCTGAGCAGAGCATCATGGGAGGAGTTTCATGTAACTGTCACATGAGTAGTTGGAGGAGGAATTTAGCAGTTTCATGTAATATGTTGGAGTCAGTTTTTGTAGCCTTATAATTATTACTGAAAAGATACAAATATTGTCAATTTGCCTCCTGGGTTTAATGAATATACCTGCATAACCAAGGTATGTATAATAGAACTTCAAGAAAGAAGATAAAGAAAAGCATTGATCGAAATGGCTTTAAACTTGCTAGACTGCTGCTTCCAGAAGGGTAGAACACTCTTTAAAATAAGGTAGTTAAGTTTAGAAAATGAAGTAATTGTTTTAGACTAGTAAATAATCATTCAGTGACTGTTTTAGTGTGTGAAATTCTTACTTTATCCTTTGGGAGTAGTTTTAGTCATGAAGAGACTATTCAGCACAAAAGTATACTCATTAATATACTATGAAATTCCACAAAACTGGAATGTAAAGTGTTAATTAATTTGGAAACCTATACTATAGCATTAAATAACAAAAATGTACTTACTCATGGTTGGAAAATATTAAATGAATTTTTAAAATTTATACATCCATTTTAGATGGCAGTGAAAACTTCATAGAGAATTCATCTAATGCAAAATATATATTATTTATAAACTCTTATGAATACCACATTTTGTCTTTTGATGTAAATGGCCAGATGTTACCCTTATGGGTAATTTAAAATTATTAAAATATGCTTATGGCTCATTTTTCAAGTAAATATATTTCTCAACTAAAAAAAAAACTTAAGACAAGAAAAAGGGTAAGCCATACAGTTGCAATTGATTTTTTAAAAAATGCTGTAGATTCCAAATATCTGAAGTGTGGAAATATATCTTCAGTCCTTTATGACACTCACAGAATGAACATAGAAATGATGCCTGGCCAATAATGTTGCAACATCAGGATAATGAATTTTATTCAAACCAGATTTTCAGAAGCAAAATCAATTAACTACTTTGTGAAAATGATGGTACAATTACCAATGATGATAATGCCTAATACTTTTCACACACTAAAAATGAATATCACTTAAAAAGCCTTTCTCAGAAAAGAATCTTTCATAAGTGAGCACTTAGGGCCACATTATTTCTTAACCTGTGCTCTGATATATCATTATCATAATGGGAATTTTGAATATGCATCAAAAAACATATTCAATTTGGAGTCTGATTTTCAGGTTGGGGCTATGGTAATATTGCACCTGGTACCTTTAAATAAAATAAGGAGTTTATGCATGTTGAAGATGGTGATAAATGATATGCTAAACAGTCATTCTTAGGGTACAAGAGCTGATCCCTTAGGGCTTTGAGTAGCTTAAAAGTGAAAATGAGCAAAGACACAAGCTAACAAATACAAAGCTGAAGGCTAGGATTATAATGTTTTCAACCTCAGATTTCAATTTTATGACAATTTAATGCAGAATATAACCATAATGACTAGAAAAAAGTTGTTTCATATACTTATCTTTGTCAAAAAGCATGTATCTTTGGCAATTGCACAAATAATATTTTGGGGGGCAACTAATGAAGATGCTAATCATTTTGCACTATTGCAGTAAGCATCTGAACAATGCAGTGTCTGAATGAAATAGGGAAAAGCAGCTGAATCCAGTTATCTGAGTACACACACTGTGTACGTGTGTGAGTGATGAATTTATGAGTAAATGATGATGTTTTTCTATTGTCATAGATTATTTTCATAAATACCATCTTTGGATGCCAATTCATGGTGTCCATATTTGTGTTACACATCCTGACATAGTCCCCAAATCAGATCACTGGTGTCTAAATATTTTTAGTCCACCTCTTTTATCTTGATATATTTCTCACATACTTATTCATCTTTTTACCTTCCAGGAAACAGTTCTTGTATCACTGTGTTCTCAGGTAGATAATAGATTTATAGCTTTTCCATGGTGATATGAATACCATCCACTGTGTTACAATAAGCAGTGACATGACAGAGGGGATTTATTTTGAATGACACAAGAGTAAGGGTGTAGTTTTTTAAAAATTCAAGACTGTTCTTATAATAACATTCACTGTCTCAGTGACATAGGGATTTGCCTTCCTGAACACCACAAACAGACTTGTAGTTTCACACAAAATAACTATTTTCTGGGTGTATCCAGGAGACTGGGATAGACATCCTTCCACTTTAGTGCCCTTTTGGAAAAATATGACTGAAAATTTGTTTTAAAAAATGCTACAGTGGGAAAATGTTGGTCAACATATTTTTGAATTTCACTTAAAAATTAATATGTTCCAGAAACTTCATATGCAGCATGTTCACTATGGTTGTAGATAAAGAATTGGATGGTTGAAATTTACTAAATAATTTGTTAGGTAGCTTGAATGTGGTAGTTGCTTCATAGTGTGTGTGTATGTGTGTGTGTATAATGTACACCTTAAAAATATATATGACATTTGTGAATGGGTCTAAAATAAAGGTTCAGAAAAGAAAAGAGAGAAAGCAAGAATGATAGAAAAGAAGGAAGAAATAAAAAATGCCAAAGTAACCAAATAAAGTAGTTTGAGATTAACTAGACAAACAGTTGTATTTTGTGTCATTATAATCAATAAAAAAGTAATGATTCCTAGAAATGATACTTCAGCTGATCCATGATTACAACTGCAAACTTGCTCCCATGCTTCTAGAAACAAATTTGGGGCCATTATACACAGAACAGAAATGGATTTAAATCTACTTGTGTGGGTAAAAAACAGTGAAAGTTAAATAACTTTCTTCTACTGAACTTGAATCACACTGGAGGTTTTACATATGTACTTGCAATATTTTCAATGTGCCATCAAGTCAGAATTACATTCCTATTTGCCGAACGAAATAATTGAGCTTCAGCTGTAAATGGCTCCACAGCCATTTAGTGTGGTCCTGAAGTCCAAGTTCCTTCTATAAAATTATGTTACTTCTTAAATCTCACTGAGAATCGAACTTTAACGAATGCATTAGACTTAATTACAGTGAATTGAGCTTGAAAACAGGCGGGTCCTGTGCTGTGTTCCAATAGTGTATGCGGACAGACAGGCCTAGACTTAGGCCAGATCTGCTCTGGAATACTACTGCTGGCAGTACAGTAAAGCAAACCTTGAACTCTCAGAGAATCCACTGATAATTTGAAGAGAAATGTTGTGTGCTTCAAAAAAGGTAAAGGCTTTCACTGTCTCCAATTCTTTTTTAATACTAAACATGGAATCAAGGGCCAAAAAGATGTTGGTGCCTGCAAAATCCCTGCTAGGCAGTGACCTCGGTTGTCTCCTCCCACAGCAGGAGATATTAATTAAGGATGCAAATTTCAGCTTAAATTGAATGTAGCAATTGTGTCTGGGCCTAAAGGGATAATTCTGCTTGGACTACTTGGCCCTGTTAAACATTAAACTCATGGTTATAAGTTTTATAAAGAGTTTCTGTATTTCTTTTCAGTATGTTAAGGTCCAGTGTTTTAGGGCTATTTATTCATGCTTTTCTCACCATAGATGAGAACAAACTCAAGTGTACATAGATAATGTTTACATAAATCTTTCCTAAGAATCCCCTTCCTTCCTTCCACCTTGTCTTCCTTCCTCTCGTCTGCCCCTTTTCTCTCCCTTGTCCTTCCCCCTTTCTCGTTTAACACTCAGGTCATTTTCCCCGCTGACAGAGTGAAGCAGCTGGAGGACATATGCCTGTTGCAGGAGCAGATGGACCTAAGTGCAGGACCAAAGTCCTGAATCTGGCACAGGGTGCCTGGGCTTCACCAGAGACTGGGCCGGGAGCTAGAGGGCAAAGGCCAGTGGAACTCTGAAGCAGACATGTGAGGAAAAATCACTTGTAATCATTTAATATTATGGAATAATATTTATCTTCTCACAGGGGCATGTCAGCTGACCGGGGTGGAGAAGCTGAAGACGTCATGACTGTTGTGGGAGTAAGACATGTATTAGTTTGTAGGGCTGCTGTAACTAAGTGCCCGTCTAGGTAGCCTCACACAATAGAAACCTAATTGTTCCACCGTCCTGGAGGATAGACATCCAACAACAGTTACAGGGCAGGGTTTTCTCTGCAACCCACCAGGGAATCCTTGCTTAGCTGTTACTAGCTCTTCTGGTTTGCTGGCAATTCTTAGCATTCCTTGGCTCGTAGGCTCTACTTCAACCCCCTACCTTCGCATGGGAGTGTGTCTCTCTTCTTTCTGTAAGAACACTAACAAGCTGGGTTAGACAACATCCTTTCTCAAGTTTACAAATTGCTTCTACAGCAACCATTCTTTCAGACAAGTTGCAGTCAGAGGCACTGGGAATTAGATTGCAAAATATCTTTATTATTATTATTATTATTATTATTATTATTATTATTATTATTATTTTGCACTGGGGATCAAACTCAGGACCTTGCATTCATGAGGCAGGCACCAGAGCCACTGAGCTAAATCCCCAGCCCCACAATATATCTTTTAGAAGGGATACAATTCAACTTAGAGAGTAGGGTGAAAATTAACACTGTCACGACTGTGATGCTAAATTCAAGGTTCGCACTTACAAAGTCTAGAGGATCAATGACTGTGTGGTCTATGTGGTCCTCAGATCATGATAGGACAGATATACATGGTGTGTGTGTGTGTGTGTGTGTGTGTGTGTGTGTGTGTGTGTGAGAGAGAGAGAGAGAGAGAGAGAGAGAGAGAGAGAGAGAGAGAGAGAGATTTTTATTTTAAGTTGCATTTAGTAGCTTTGATTTCCTCCTAGAGAACAAAGGCTAAACTGAACCATGGCCTCACCAGACAGCAAATAACTCTTTCAATACAAACTCCTTTGTATAATAGTGCAGAAGATAAAACAAGAATAGTTTGTTTTTAATGTCAATATTCTTATAATCATGAAGATAAATTTTTGTTGTGCAATGAATCTACATAATTTCAGAGTAAATTACTTTCAAACCAGATGGATGGTCTCTTTCTCAGGACCACTCCAGCAGAAACAAAGAAATTCCCTAGAAACTTCGCTGAAATGTCCTTCATTATGATGAGGTATTTAAAGGGAACACCTGTGAAAACAGCCTTTTCTGAGCTATTTTTGAAGGTTCAGGGAGAGAGCAGTTCTGTGTTTTATAACCCTGAGAACCAGCCTATTCATTCTGGACTCAGGAGAGCTGAGAATGACCAGAAAGCTGGAGAAGAGGAGATGAATCCCAACAGACAACTTCATCTATAGATGCAGGGAGGTGAAGAGCCCTTGCATTATGTTACTGAGTTACAGAGGCTGAACTGGAACTCAGTTCTCTGTGATCCTAGCCTCTTTGACCTTCCTATCTCACTACTTCCCCTCCATTTGACCCTCTCGAGCAACAGTGGTTTCTTTCTCCACGTTCCTATGCATGGCAGCAATCAGTGTATGTCTGTCACCTCTACTTACTCAGAACACATGTTTTGGAGTGGGACTGAGTCTAAGAGGTGACAGAATACAGGCCTTTCTCAGTCCCTACCCATGCTGATTTATAGAGGCCTAGGAACTCATCATTCCTCAATCCACACATATTTATCAAGCGCTTACTGTGTGTCGGGAAACGTGTTGAATTCTCCCCAGCCACGAACATACAAGCAATGACCTTTTGACCGTGCCTCAATTGGGAACACTTCTACCAGGAAAAGAACTGATGCAATGTCAACCATTGAAATTCAGGTATCCAGCAACATGGCGCTGGGGGGAGGGGTTAGGAGTAAGAACTCAAAGGAGATTTGAGGAGGAAATTCATGCAGAAGGAGAAAATATGGCTGACGAGCTGTTTTGCAGAG
Source organism: Thryonomys swinderianus (assembly GCA_004025085.1). Taxonomy (NCBI): domain Eukaryota; kingdom Metazoa; phylum Chordata; class Mammalia; order Rodentia; family Thryonomyidae; genus Thryonomys; species Thryonomys swinderianus. The sequence goes on from PVIC010004586.1 coordinate 11,359, forward strand.
GCTGTGGGCAGCAGCTGGGAGAAATGGCTCCAGGTACAGTCTGTGGCTGTTACATAAACTAAACCTGTGTTATTCACCTGCCCTGTAAGCTTATGCAGAGCCATGTATGCGTGTGTGAATCTCAGAGAACAGCCAGACAGGAAATGATGGGCTGGAGTCCTTTGAACTGGCCCAACATACAGAGGAGGAAGGCATGATTTCCCTTCTGGAGTAGAGTCGGTTGGCTGCAGATCGTGAGCTGGTGTTAAGTCTGGGCAGCGGTTTAGGTGAACAGCAGAGTGGACAGTGAGTGGGAACACCGGTGACAGAGGTGAGGGCTGGACATTCAGGCTCTAAGGCAGACACAGAGAAGCACGGGTCAAGCAGCACAGCAGTGCAGAGGAGGAGCAGGAGGAAAACCACGAGCAACCCGAAGAGCCGGGCTCAGGATTACTTACTTGAACTCACTGCACTTCGAAGGCCAGACCTTGTTCACTGTAGAAATAGTAACTCAGTCCTTACGACACCACATGGATAGCCATTAAGAGATGAGAGGGCCGAGGCACTGAGAGGCCTAGGATGGTGCCGAGCTGGTAGCCAGAAAGGCAGATATAAAGCCTAACTGTTTGGCTCCGGTCTCCCTGCTTTTAGTCACATACTGAAGTGTCTGAGAGACATGAATCTGTGACCTCAGTCTTGTATGGTAATTTGATAAATATTTTTTTTTTTTTTTTTGAGAAAGGGTCTCGCTTTGTAGTTCAGGCTGGCCCTGAGCTCACTATGTAGCCCAGGCAAGCCTCGAACTCAGCAATCCTCCTGTCTCTGCCTCCTGAGTGCTGACATTACAGGTGTGAGCCACCACGCCCGGCACTGTGGCATGTGGTATTGATTGTGGTGGGCATGAGCCTCCATGCCCAGCATTAAATGTGGTTGCCAGGGATTGAACTCAGGACCTTGCACTTGCGAGGCAGGTGCCAGAACCACTGAGCTAACCCACCAGCCCTGATAAATATTTCTTAATGCTTGTCCCAATCATTAATCTCAAAGCTGGGGGTAAAGAAGTGAACAGATAGGTGAACTTTCTATCTGTTCTAGCTTAAAGAGCTGTGTTGTTCAACACAGTGGCAAGTGTCATTTGGGAACTGATATTTAAGTTGTATTTTATTTCAAATAAATTAATTTAAAAACTGATATTTTGGCCACTGAAAACATTTAATTATATATTTGGAATAACCTGGGTATATGGAAATATTTCTCAGTTGTAAATTTTATGAAATCCAAATACATATAAAAGTCTCATGAAAATTTAGTATCTGTATTGAGATTATTACACTCTAGACTTCATACATTTAGAAAGTAAAGAATATCAAGTAGTTATTTTATATTGGTTGTGTGTTGAAATGATAATATTTTGGATATATTGGGTTACTACAATAAAATATTGAAGTTAACTCACCAGGTTCTTTAGAGTTTTTAGAGGTAATTCTTCGAAATGACATTTCCTATAAGTTGTGTTATACTTTTGTTAGAGTGCTGTGTGAAGGAATGGTGTGCAATGAACAAAACAGAACAGAGCAGCATATTGGTATGGGATGCTACAGTTAGTACTAGTACAGTGGCTGTACTAGGTGGCTAATTTGCTATTTTTAAAGTTGTGTTGCACTGTAGTAAGATCACTCACTATGAGCTCTATCTTCTTCTTCTTTTCTTTGAGACAGGGTCTCACTTTGTAGTTCAGGCTGGCTCTGAGCTCACTATGTAGCCCAGGCAAGCCTCGAACTCAGCAATCCACCTGTCTCTGCCTCCCGCGTGCTGGGATGACAGGCGTGAGCCACCATGCCTGGCACTGTGGTATGTGGTATTGATGGCTGGTGGGCATGAGTCTCCACGCCCAGCGTTGTATGTGGTTACTGGGGATCGAACTCAGGACCTTGCACTTGCAAGGCAGGCGCTGGAATCACTGAGCTAAATCTCCAGCCCCAACTCTATCTTCTTAATAGATTTTTAAGTATATATTACAGTAGTGTTATAAGCACGGTGTTGCACAGCAGATTTCTAGAATGTATTTATCTCATACAACTAAAACATTATTTGACTCTAAGGGAATGGGCCAAAACAGTGAGAAAGCTGAATTCCAGCCACCAGACCTCCAGGGTGCATCAGGCAGCTATTTTATATTGCAGAACTGGACAGGGATTGGAGGGATTTATTCAGATGAAAGAATCCCTGGAGGAAGAATGAAACCCTTCTTGCAGGGAGCCCAGGCATAAGGTACCATCTGTGAGTGAAGAGAAGAAACCCCAAACAGCTGGGGCAGGCCATCCAGGGGGCTGATCGGGGGCTGCAAAGTCTGAAGCCTTGCACCAGATTCACTGGGTCTGGGAGGCCACAATGAAGTATTAAGAGTCTTTTTTACTATGTACTGGGAATTCACTAGATGGCTTTTAATGGGCTAGTTCCTCAATCTGCCTTCTAGAGAAGACAGCACTATAGAAGTGTGTGACTGAGCCAGAGCAGATAACAGAGCTCTGTGGGTATGACTCATCTTTACTGGAGATGTCTTGGTGTAGTAAAGGTCCCAGAGGACCAGGAATTACTGAAGACATCTTAAAGTGACTCCCAGTGGATATGTGAATTTTCAGTTTTATGCTGTCCTCCATTATGGTTACAGGTCAAAGAGGTCTAGTACATTTAAGTTTCACAAGGATATGGTGTGGCATACATTCAATATTTACTGATGCCTATTGATTTAAAAATATTGATGGTTTTGGCTTGTTAGTGCATGCTTGCAAATCTAGCACTCAGAGGCTGAAGCAGAAGAATCATTGCAAATTTGAGGTAACCCTGGGCTATATAGTGAGTCCAAGGACACCCTGAACTGGTGAGATTCTCTTTAAAAAAATGGTTGATGATGTTGTTTCTTCTGAGAAGAAAAATCCTCATGTTAAAATTATGCCCCTCCTGAGCCATTTAGAAACACTTTAGCAATGGCTTCTTGAACACAAACCACATTACCTTTCAGTGCAGGAATCTTGCTCATGGGCACATTGTACGAAGAAACAGACCGACAGCCAAACAATTCTGAAATAACAGAATACTAATGGGATTTTTATGAGAATATACAGCAAAGGACAAGAACAAATCATGCCCTGCAGATCACCACCAGATGTGACTGTGCTGAGTAGATTCACAGCAGTTTGGTAGCCTGGAAATGAACCCACTTAACCTTGCCTGAGACAAGGTACTGGGTGTGGTGGTGAAAGAATTTGGATCCAGACATCACAGGGTGGTCCTTCTGATCTGGACCATTCTCTACAGTGGGAACTTGGGAAAATCGCTTGTCTTTCTGGGCTCCACATACAAATTTGGGGGAAGCAAATTTTCTACCCCCAAATCCTTGTATGTATTCTGCCTGCATTGGTTGAATTGTGTGAATCAAACACAATGAATACCAAAGAAATTTATTTCATTATTTTCCCTGTTAGGCTATCATATTGTCACATTAACCTTGTCTGCCTTAAATCTACTAGTTCTGGCTAAATTTCATCTTATTTGAATGAATATTTCCAATACAACAGCAGAAATTAATTACTGAAATTTCATAATGCCGTAAAGTGGGTTTAAATTTACTTGATCCCAACCGTTCCTAATTAAGTGCACTGTAAACAATTTCTGGTATACAACCAGAATATTTACTTAGGACCAAAAGGAGTAAAAAGATATCCCAGAGTCTAGTTACTAGCAAGAGGAAAGGAGGTACCATTTAAATCACAACTTTATAAATTATACAGACCAGTTAGATGTTACAAACAGAGGTGAACAGCAATGAACTTGTGAGTGGTCTTAGAATGAACATACTCTTTTTCACTGATGACTGTTCTCATGTCAGAGGAAATTTTGAGTATCAGGAACCTCCAAAGGCAGTTAGAATTTTACAAACATTTGTAAGAAAAAGTTTCCAAGGCTGTAAATTCTGATTTGATAAAGGGCTTTTTCTAGGCTCTCCTGAAGAGTTCTAAATATTTTTGTGCATGAACAGTGAATGCTCTGTACTCTTTGTTATCCAGTGGAGCCCTCAATCCCTGCTCGGACAGGTGCTACCATTCTGCCACACCGACTCTTTTTAAATGTCAGATCCTCTTTGATTTTTGCTTCTCTCTCATGTATATTAAGCATTCCATTCTTGCTCTAAGTAAATAATTGGCATTTTTTCTCTTCTTTTCTTTCATGAGATTTCTTCTGGCTATGTATTTTTTGCTGGTTCTCAAAGTCATGAGTGTAGCCCTATCTCATACTGGAGACCCTAAAGGCATAGTAACAAATGATTTTGAACTTTATCTTCATTTTAAGAAACATTTTTTGTTGAATTCTTTATTGGTACATTTTATATACAGTTCACAATCACACTCAACTAGAAACATTTTTATAGGTCTTCTTGCTATTAAATAGACAGCTCTTCTAATATTAGCTATGGTCTTTTTTTTTTTTTTTTTGAGACAGGGTCTCCCTTTGTAGTTCAGGCTGGCCCTGAGCTCACTATGTAGCCCAGGCAAGCCTCCAACTCAGCAATCCTCCTGCCTCTGCCTCCTGAGTGCTAGGATTACAGGCGTGAGCCACCATGCCCAGCACTGTGGTATGTGGTGTTGATTGCTGGTGGGTGTGAGTCACCATGCCCAGCATTGTTTGTGGTTACTGGGATTGAACTCAGGGCCTTGCTCTTGTGAGGCAGGCGCTGGAACCACTGAGCTAAATCTCTGGCCCAGCTATGGTCATTTTTAAAAAGCACTGGTGAATCAGCACAGTTTAAAATGCTGTGCATCCCAGAGAGAGTTAAGTAAGTTTTGTCTTTTAGGGTTGTATAACTGGAAACAATGATAGAAATCATTCAGACCATTTGCTTATCTCTGTGGTATTGCTGTACATTTTCAGCTATCACACTTTATAGGTAAAAGTAATATTTTTCAGTGTGGTGTCCAGAGCTGCACTGAGTCTTGATTTCAACATACTTCACTGAAAACTGACATCACAACCACTCAACACATTTAGTCAAATGATTTCACTGAGAGCCCATTTAAAAATATTTTCCCAACTTTCTCCCTTTCATCCAATATTTATACCTAAAACTTTTCTTTGCCAAATGTGTCGCCTTACATTTTTCTGCCCTGACTTCACTTCATCATGGACCTATAATCTTATCTTTCTTAATTACATTTTAAAAATATCTTTATCCTTGTTGAAATATAACATACTTTAACATAAAAAGGCTTTACTCACAGATGACTCAAAGTTTTTTTTTTCCCATTAGATGATAAATGTACACAATGTTTTACTTAGGAAAAACATTTCCCTCATTTTAACAATCTACTCTCCTACTTGTGTCAAATGACCATCTAGGTACTCTGGAATATTTACTACAGTTCATAAACTGGATACAGATTTTAGATCTCCAGTATGTTTCCGTCTAGAAGGAAACTCACCCTGATCATCCTAGCAATACAATTACATAGCTTAAAATAAATAGAATTAGGGAATGTATGTTGCCATGTGCTATATAAGAGAGGATATAAGCAATTCTATAGATTTATACAAACACAGACACATACACACATATATCATCAATATTTTGTGAAAAACAGAATAACGAGAAGAAAGTCATGATGGAGAAGACAAAAGAAGACTGAAAGAGGAAGAGCATGAGGTACAGTGGTGTCCACCTTTACTAATAGCTGTGAGAGAATGAGGAGACATCTCAGTGCTCATAGAGAAGAGAGCCAAGGACAGGGAGTGAAGATGTAACTGCCTGATGCACTTGAAAATGAAGATGGATACAGAAAGGACTGTCACACTTTAGTTATTCTTCAAGAAAGCATTAGAGGAATGAGCAGGAGGGGCACCAGAATGGGCAGAAAGACAAACATAACGTGCAATGGTCTGCAATGGACATACAACAGGCAGCAAAAGAAGTTTATGTTTTTAAAAGAAGGAGAGAAATTAAAAATTGTAAAAGGAAGTTCTATAAATAGTAAATCACCAGTGTGTGTGTTTTTAATGTAGGTGTGATACGGTACAGTATGATAATATATGATAGACTGAGTATGTTGAAAATTAGATATAGACAGTCACTTATAGGTATCTGTTACCAAACTATTTTGAAGTAAAAATGTAAAAGCAAATTCAGGTTTATCTATCCATTTGCAATATATAAAGACTTTGTTTGCTTGTCATATTCTTCTCTCTTTTCCTTACTACTTTTCTGTCTTCAATAACTTATAACTTTGTTACACTTTTACTTGTTCTATCAACTTTCTTTAGTATTTTTTTCTCCCACTTGGTAAATTTGGCTTATTATTACATTGTCTTTATGAACATCTCTTCTCTCACTTTCATTGTCCTCTCAAACTTTGCCATTTATACTTTTTTTAAATTGAATTCTTTATTGGTACAATTTATATACATCTCAAAAACACATATAACATTGGGAAATTTGTACCATGTCATTTATACTTTTATTGGATACTTGTCAGCACTGTTATGTCCAGTTTTGTAGCTTCAAAAATCTGTTTTGTTTACAAGTTGATTCTGAAAACTGAAAATCAACAGTGCTTGTATCATCATGAATACAGATATATTTTCTTTGCCTAGTGAAGCATTTTTCTAAACTTTAAAAGAGAAAAGCAAAAGCCTTTGCAAAAGGAAAAGACAAAATCTTGATTGATCAGTGTGATATTAGGTCAATTGCCTTGTATATTACTAGAACTCAGAGGGTCTCTCATTGAAATTCTCCTCAGACTCCATGTCATTCATTTAAAGCTTTTAAAAAGAGTTATATCCATCACTTGCTGGATTAGATCACCGCAGTTTTATAGCAACAAGTCTCAAGAAGGTGAGGTATGTTTTTAAAATGCCATTATGCTTATTTTAAAAAGCAGAACATTTTTATGTATGTTTATTTTCAAGAGAACAGATTTAATGATTTTAATTGTGACAATATATAAGCTGACTTGCAAAGAATAATATTGACATATTAATGTGTTTTTTCCCCCAGTTATTAGATCTCTAAGCAAAGCTTTAGGGTTGAAGCAATGGCTAGAGTTTGGGTGATTCTTGGCAGTCACAGGGGAAAGAGTTCCTGAGAATAAACAAGAAGGGAGAGGTGGGCTTTGCTTTCATGTAATGGACTTCACACTCTACCAAGAGAAAACTTTGGCCACTGAAAAATTCATCATGCTTTAAAGTCATTGTGTATTTTACTTTTTAAGGAAAGTAATGCACATCAAAAGATGTTTTTCTCTCATTTTCCTTCTTTCTTGTATTGTGAATTAATGGACTCTAATATTCTTGGGGTGCCTGTATCACATGTACAACTGATCTTGAAGAAAGGTGATCACATGATTTACCAACCTGGCACCTATGCTCAGATCAGAAGAAGGTGCCAATACTTGTCACAACCGAGATCATGGATGCACACCTAATGAATAATTAACTTGTCAGTAAAGGTCAGGCAAAAACTAGGTAGCTCAAAGAATTCAAGGAAAGTTTGGAAAATTAGTCCCAGGGAAAAAATAAAAAGAGTGTAGAGGAGCAGTATGGAGCATTACTGAGGGAATGTCTCGGATATAGGCTACTCAGAGTTGTAGTGTTTAGGCTCATGGGACCCAAACCTCACTGCTGCCATGACGAATAGTCTCCAACTGTCTCTGGTATTCATGTCACTTCTGGTTTATTGGTGTATCAAGCAGAAGCAGATGGGTTTCAGAGCTTCAGTCATATGTCTAGTGTTTAAACTGAGGAATGAGGAGTTTTTTATTCTATGTGGTTGCTACCAAAAACACATGATAGAAAGCCCAAACAAGATGGAATACACATCTAAGCAGTAACTAGTGTGGTGGTGTTGGGACTGGAACCTGGCCAAGACCTGCATTGATTGGCTCTGCCCCATCTACACAGTTCTCATGCCATGACTTCTTGTGAGACCACTGCATAAGACTCAGGCCTGGAATCTGGATCTAACTGTAAGAGCTGGGGTCGTGCTGGGACTTATGCAGAGCACTAAGGGCCAATGGTACCATGAAGATGACTCAGGAAGAAATAATTTCTTAAGGGTTCTAAATATTAGCAAGAAAGATACTTGCAACAAGGAGTTTATAAACATTAACATAAAAATTAAACCAAATACACTAATAATAGCAAAAAAAATTAAAATGAGAAAAAACCCAAATAAGATCCAGAAAATCCAATTTCCAAAAGGAAAGTTAGGAACCAAAGTAATGGACCACCCTGAAATACAACCACCTGGACTCTCTGAACTGCAAGAAAAAGAGGATCTGGAAAAAATGAAATTGTAAATAATCTCTCAGATAACAGCAGAGATAATGATTAGACTGAATGACACAGATAGAAAAACAGAGGCCCTCAGGAGTATGATGGAATCTCAGCAAACAAAACAAATGAAATCCAATAAACAGACTCAAATGAAAATTCAACAGATTAAAAACTCCATTGAAAGCTTACATAGTAGAACTAGTGAATCCATGAAGACAGAATTTCAGACATAAAAGACAGGATTGCAGTTAGTGCCCAGGAAAGGAAATATTTCTTAAAAAATAGTAATAATCATGAGAAATCAGTCCAGAAGTTGCTAGATGATGTGAAGAAGAATAATTTAAGACTAACTGGAGTCAAAAATGGAACAGGAAATAGTGCAAATGGCATAAAAAACTGTTCACAGATGTAATGGCCGAAACTTCCCAAGCAAGAGAAAAGAATTTGACATACAAATAAGTGAGGCATACAGAACTCCAACTAACTGATAAAAAAATGAGTCTTTACCTAGGTATATAATAGTCACAAAGAATTTCAACAGAAGAATGAAATATTGAAATCAGAGAAAAAAAACAAATCACATAAAAGGAAAGCCCATCAGAATTACAGCAGACTTTTCAACACAAATCCTCAAATCAAGGAAAGCCCAAGAGTGAAGTATTTCAAACCCTAAAAGAAAACAATCTCCAATACAGACTGATGTATACTGCAAAGCTATTCTTCAAAATCAATAGAGAAATTAGATATTTCCATAACAAAGAGCACCTGAGAAACTTCATGAACATCAAGCCTGCATTACAAAATATTCTAAGCAATATCCTAGAAAAAGATAGTAAGGCTCACAACTCCATAAGGCCTAACAAAATGAAGCCATTAGGCAAGAGAAGAAATTAAATGGCGGGGGGAAATGATAAAGAGTCATCTATAGAAAAATAGCATGACAAGTATAAATCAATACATATCAGTTATAAACCTCAGTTCACCAGTTAAAAGACACAGACTGGCAGAAGGGATCAAGAATCAAGATCCAACCATATGCTATATTCAAGAAATAACAGTTAAAAAAGATATCAATAGGTTGAAAGTAAAATTTACTGAAAGTAAAAGGATGAAAAACAATTCTCCACACAACAGGAAATTGCAAAAAAGAAGGAGTAGTTATCTTATCTGAAGACAAAGTAGATTTCAAGCCAAAACTAATTAAGAGAGACAAAGAAGTTCACTACATTCTTGGACAGGTATCAATTCAAGAGGAAGAGCTGACAATCATAAATATATAGACACCAAATGTTAGCACACCCAACTATGTAAAACAAATGTTAATGCACATGAAAAGCCAAATAGGCACTAATACAGTAGTAGTGGGGGACATCCATACCCCAAAGTCACAAATAGACAGACCAACAGGACAAAAAATAAGTAATGAAATTCTAAAAATGAACCACATATTTGAACAACTGGACTCGATGTGTTCAGAGTATAACACCTCACAAAACCAGTATACACATTCTTTTCACCTGCATATGGATTATTTTTCAAAATAGACCACATGTTTGTTCTTAGAACTTGTTTAAAGCTAAATGCAAAAAAATTGAAGTTATTCCCTATATGCTATCAGATCACAGAGCCTTGAAATTGGAGATCAATAGCAAAAAGAAATCCCAAGAACTTCATAAATACATGCAAATTGAATAACACTCCTGAACAACCGATGGACCATGGATGAAATTAAAGAATAAATTAGACGGTTTTTACAGTTAAAATATAATGCCAGTACAGCATGTAGGAATCTAATAAAAGCAGTTCTATGAGGGAAACTCATAGCAGTAAATGGTCACACCAGGAAAACAGAACAAGCTCAAATAAACAACTTAATGTTGAACCTCAAACATCTAGAAAAAGAAGATAAATCACACAAGGGAGGCAATTATAAGGATCAGCAGAGAAATAAATGCATTGGAGACTAAAAAAATGATTCAAAAATCGATGAATCAGAGTTGGTTCTTTAAAAGAGTAAACTAAATTGATAAACATTTATCCAACCTTATCATAGGAAGGAAAATGTCCAACTCATGGAATTATGAATGAAAAAGATGAAACCACAAGAGATACAACAGAAATCCAGAGGATAGTCAGCACCTAGCACCTACTTCAAAAACATGTACTTCAATGCTGGATGTGGTGCTTCACGCCTGTAATCCCAGCACTCGGAAGGCAGAGGCAGGAGGATTGCTGAGTTTAAGGCTTGCCTGGGCTACATAGTGAGCTCAGGGCCAGCTTGAACCACAAAGTGAGACCTTGTCTTAAAAAAAAAAATTAGGGCCAGAGATTTAGCTCAGTGGTTCTGGCGCCTGCTTCACAAGCAAAAGGTCCTGAGTTTGATCCCCAGTAACCACATACAATGCTGGGTGTGGTGACTCACGCCCACCAGCAATCAATACCACATACCACAGTGCCAGGTATGGTGGCTCACACCTGTAATCCCAGCACTTGGGAGGCAGAGACAGGAGGATTGCTGAGTTCGAGGCTTGCCTGGGCTGCATAGTGAGCTCAGGGCCAGCCTGAACCACAAAGCAAGACCCTGTCTCAAAAAAAAAAAAAAAATGTACTGCAATAAGATGGAAAACACAGAGAAATGGATAGATTCCTAAATACATAAGAAATTCCAAAGTTGAATGAAAGAGATATAAAGCACTAAACACTCCAGTATCAATCAATGAAATTGAAAATGTAATTAAAAACTTACCAACAAAGAAAAGTCTTGGTTCTGATGACTTCACTGTTGAATTCTATAAAACATTTAGAGAAGAACTAATGCCAGTACTTTGCAAACTCCTTAGTGAAATAAAAAGGCATGCAAGACTACCAAATTCATTCCCTGAAGCACCTATTACTTTGGTTCCAAAAACAGAGAATGACTCCAACCAAGACAGACAACTACTAGCCAATCCCTTGAGTGAACATAGATGCAAAAATTCTCAGTAAGATATTGGTTAGCAGAATACAGAGGATCCGCAAGAAGACTGTACACCTTGACCAAGTTGGATTCATCCCAGGGATGCAAAGATAGCTCAACATATACAAATCAATAAATGTAATACACCATATTAACAGAGTTGAGGACAAAACTATATGATCATGATCATTTCAGTGGATGCAGAAAAAGTGTTTGACAAAATCCAACAATGAATCATGATTAAAATCCTGTAGATAATTAGAATAGATGATCTTTATCTCGAATTGATAAAAGCTATTTATGAAAAACCAATAGCCAGTATCATTCTAAATGATAAAAAACTGAAACCTTTCACACTAAAATCAGAAACAAGACAATGATATCCATTATCATCACTCCTGTTCCATATAGTACTGGAAATAGCCACAGCAATTAAACAAGAAAAAGAAATAAAAGGAAAAAAAGATAAAGAAGGCAGAAGTTAAGCTGTCAGTATCTGCTGATGACATGATACTCTATATAGAAAATCCCAAAACCTCAGTCAAAAAACCACTTGACTTAACAGGTCAACTCAAAAATCAATGGTCTTCCTATATGCAAATAATAGACTCACTGAGAGACACAAGCAAGAAACAATTCCGTTCACAATAGCACCCCAGAAATGAAATATCTAGGAATCAATCTAACAAAAGAGGTGAAAGACCTTACTTTTGAAAACTACTCTGAAGGGCTGGAGATTTAGCTCAGTTGTTCCGGTGCCTGCCTAGCAAGCACAAGGTCCCTGGTTCGATCCCTGGTCACCACATACAACAATACTGGGCATGGTGACTCACGCCTACCAGCAATCAGTACCACATACCACGGTGCTGAATGTGGTGGCTCATGCCTGTAATCCCAGCACTCGGGAGGCAGAGGCAGGAGGATTGCTGAATTCAAGGTTTGCCTGGGCTACATAGTGAGTAGGGTCTCATTACAAAGTGAGACCCTATCTCCAAAAAAAAAAAAAAAAAAAAAAAAAAAAAAAAAAAAAAAAAAAAAAAAAAAAAAAAAAAAAAAAAAAAAAAAAAAAAAAAAAGAAAGAAAGAAAGAAAGAAAAAAGAAGACAAAATAAAAAAAGAAAACTACTCTGAAGAAGTAGATCAAAGAGGATATCAGATTTCCCTTGTTCTTGGGTTGGAAGAACCAATATTATCAAAATGACCATACACCCAAACTACTAGATAGTTTCAATGCAATCCTGATTGAAATTCCTATGATATATTTCACTGAATTAGAGAAAACGATCCAAAAATTCATTGGTAACAAGAAAAGACCTGCAATGGCAAAAGCAATTCTAGGTAACAAGGGCATCGCAGAGGTTATCACAATCCCTAAATTGAAATTATACTACAAACCCACTGCAATAAAACAGCATGATACTGGCAAAGAAATAGTCCCATGGATCAGTGGAACAGACTATAAGACACACAAACAACTCCAGACATATTAAACACCTTATCTTTGACAAAGGAGCCAAACACTCTCAATGAAGGAAAGATAGCTTCTTTAATAAATGGTGCTGCTGGTAAAACTGGATTTAACCTACCTAAGACTAAAGCTAGATCCATGTCTTTCACCATGCACCGAAGTAAAATCAAAGTGGACTAGAGACCTAAATATTAAAACAGGAGCACTAAACTTGCTGCAAGAAAGGTTAGGTAGAACTCTTGGAGATACTGGCATGAGGAAAGACTTTATGAACAAAGCCTGAACAATATTGGATCTAGCACAAATAATCAACAATTGGGATCCCATCTTATTAAAAAGCTTCTGCATACCAAGGGATACCAGAAACCACCAACAGAGCAAAAAGACAACATACAAGTTGGGAAAAGATTTTACCAACTGCTCCTCAGACAAAGGAGCTAGAATATATTAAAAAACTTTAAAAAATCACCTCCTTGAAATTCAAAGATCTAATTAAAAATGGGCATCTGAAATGTACAGACACTTTTCAGATGAAGAAGTCAAGGTAGCAAAGAAATATTTAAAAATGTTCAATATTACTGGTCATTCAAGAGATGCACGTGAAAACAATACTGAGATTCCCTCTCCTTCCAGGAAGAATGGATCCAATCATGAAATCAATCAACAACAAATGCTAGCGAGGCTATGGAGCAAAAGGAACCCTTTCCACTGTTGGTGGAAATGTAGACTAGTGCAACCACTGTGGAAATCAGTGTGGAGATTCTTCAGAAAACTAGGAGTAGAAGTCCCATTTGACTCTGCAATTTTCCTGCTAGATGTATACACTAAAGAAAGAATCATACCACAGTGACATATGTGCACCCATGTTTAGAGCAGCCCAATTTGTAAAGCTAAATCTTGGAAACAGCCCAAATGACCATCGACCAGAGACTGGATAAAGAAGATGTGGGTTTTTAAAATAAAATTGAGTATACTCAGCCACAGAGAACAATAAATTTAAGCCATTTGTATGTAAATGGATGCACATCAAAGACACACTCATAAAGGAAATAAATAGGACCCAGATGTATAAATACCATATCATTTCTCTAAGATGAGAAACAGTGTAAATGAGGTTCAGAATGTATGATAGATATTATGAAATTGGAAGAAAATGTTCAAATGGAAAAGGTAAAAGGGGTAGGGGCAAATATAGAAGGGAAACAAAAAATTTTCTAGTAAAGACAAAAATGCAAACAAAGAGCTTGAAAATAGGGGTTGGGAGGTGGTGTGGTCAGAGGAAAGGGGAAAAATGAGATCAAGATGTGTCATGTATGGGTACAAATTTTTAATGTTGAATGTGATCATAAGATTTACATACAATGTTGCAATAAACTCAATTACATTGCAAAGATAAAGTCCACACAAATAGGAAGTTCAGACTGGTAAAACTCTTCTATAATGTTTGGCTCAAGGGCAGTTCAACTCCAGATTGGCCAGAGCCAATAGGATGGTCTGGAGTGAATGCTCTGCTCAATCGGAATAGAAATTATAATGGGAAACCATCAAACTGTTAAAATGTTGGAATGTTGTTCATACAGAAAGTATCAGTAGTTTATTTAGGAGTCTGTGAGCTAAAAAGGTAACACAAAGTATAGACAGTAAGTAAAATAAACAAGATAGGAGAAGGTATTCTTAAGCAAAGCCATGAACTGGATAGGACAACAAAGAAATGTTACTCAAAACCTGCATTAGAAAGAAACATTCATTTAATCTTCACAGACAGAAAACTACAGGAGGAAGTATTGGAAATCTCATACTAAGGAAAAGCAAGAGAAAATAATCTGGTGTTGAGATTTGATTTTTACCATGAATGACATCATTCTGATCTCCCATGAAACATACATTTCTTTAACTCATATCCTCTGTTTTTAAAAAGTAATTTCTTTGTTTTAATTAGTTTAAAGGTTAAAGTCTTCTAATAAATAGACTGAAAAAGTAGTTTCTTACAAAAGACAGGCATTTCTACGAAGCCTGTATAAAATCTAGGGCAGATAATAGGCCTTTACTCCACAGCACAGAGGCATCACTGGTAACATTAACATTGGATTTCCAGGGTTATTGTTCAGTAATTTCCATTCTAATGAGAGTAAGGGAGAGGGAAGAATGAATAGTTTTTTAAAGGACCTGCACTTTCCTCATTGATTCTGCTCATATTCCAATAGTGAAGGGTTAGTCACATGATCATATAAATTCACAAGAGAGACCAGGAAATTTAAAAAAATACACATTAGTATATGCTTGGGTTACATGATGACAATGCTGTCATGGGAAGTTGTTACACAAACATAACACTCCTTAATTCTTTTTTCTCTTTTCTGCCCCAGTCCTCCATCTCTTGATCCTTTCCCATTTGTAAAAGATCTACCACTCTGTTTCTTATTCTCTATCTTATATTTTGTTCTTTAAAATATTTGTGTTTTGGATTGCTCATATAAGAGAAACCATGTGATATCTAGCTTGTGTATCTGATTTATTTGCCTTAACATTATTGTGTCGAGGGTGGTCATTTACCCTGGCAGAAGAGGAGATAGTCTTAGGTGGAGGGAAACTTCTTGGGTATTTCCAAGTTGAACATTTCTCTTATTACCAAACCCTACTTTATTAAAAGGCTGTATTTGATGTACCAATACATTCAGCAAGAACAGACAGGAAAAGAATGCAAATACTCTTGTGAGGAGAAAAGGTGAGAATATGATAGTATTATCTTATTTTGTGTTTCCCAAGTCCTACATGAGTAATTCAGTCTATAGAACAGAACTTTAACCAAAAATGGTGTGGTAATGACTCTGATGCCTGGCCTTGATTTAGAGTCCTTTAGTGTTTCTCTGGGAGTATCATCTGCTGAAGGCTCACAGTGATGTCTTTCACTGACAACTGTTCATCTGCAAGCATCTGTCTTGTTCAAATTCCCATCCTTTTAAACCCACCAGGAGTCTGACTATGGCTAGTGAGATGGACCAAGTCTCAAAGACTGTCCCAAGTCCAGAACTCTTTGTAAGATGGATTGGCCAGGCTTCACTTGTAGCTATATTGTGCATTAGCTTTTCCCCTGGTCTTGCCTTTCTCACTTTCTAAAAGACATAATTCCTGAGGGCCCTCCCCAAGAAGTCTTTGCATTTAATTTCCTGTGTATTTTCAAAGAGCTCAGACTGAGATATGATGTGACAAAAATGGTTGTATAATTTTATCAGTGGACTATCTGAAAAATTCAAATGATTATGATAATTTGGTTGAAATTCCTAGGTACATTCAAAAACTTTTTTAGGCTAGAATCCCATTTAGGGTCAAACACTAAGAAGAAGCCTTGGGAGGGAGTCAAATTTTATGATTAAAAAATTTAGATATTTAAATTACATTTTAAGAGTATTTACTCTCAACTGTGGAGATAGGTATGGTGCTGTAAAAGTGTAAATCCAGCACTTGGGAGGCTGAGGCAGGAGGATCACTATGAGTATGAGGCCAGTTTAGCTACACAATGAATTCAAGTACAGCCTGATCTACATAGGGACACCTTGTCTCGATAGATAGATAGATGATAGATGGATACATAGATGGTAGATAGACAGATAGGTAGAAAGGTAGATAGTAGATAGATCATGCAGAATTCTTTATCCTATGTCATGGAAGAAAATACTATCAATGGGAAACATTCTAAGTAGAAAATAACAGAGAAAATAACCATGTTTCACTAGTTATGCATGTAAAAAGACACAGAAACATATAAAAAACATTTCAAAAATCAAATGACAATGGAGAATCAAAATATGGGGTTAAAATCAATTTGGAAAATAATTTTTGCCTTTTCATTCTAAAATGTATTCATCAGCACTGTTATTATACTAATCAGGTGACCATATGGACTCTTTCCTGGACATTATCAATAGGAAAATAAATAATCAAGATTCTATGGAAAAACACATATTTAAGATGAAGTTTGTATATTTGAAACCTCTATCAGTTTATTTTTTCAAATAGATATGAAAAGGAAATTGTGATCTGAAGACTATCTTATTATGCAACACTAAGGATTCCTGTTCCTACCTACTCATTGTACAGCAAGTGAAACTCAAACTTCACATTACTTCTTTATCTTTTCTAGGGCTACTGTGAGAAATAATCTTCCAGCACTTAAAAAGAACTACGCATCTGTTAGACAAATGTTCAGTATTATTTACTCTCAATTCAGTGAACAAATGCTTATTATATTTAGCTACCATACTATGGCAGAAAAGGAAGAAAAATATTTCAAATGATGAATACAAAATGTGGCTAAATATTTGTTAGCTAATACTGCTAAATTCTAGCAGTCTGAGAATGACCTGAAAATGAGGCACACAGCAAATCATTTTAATTTTGAAAGGAGTTTAATTTCTAAATAACACACTGGATTATGTTTTGAATCAGTTCAGGTAGACTGCTATTATGTTTGTTTATTTTTAATGTGAGAAAAAGTTTACAAAAGCAGGAATAAGAAAAAATAAAAACCAATCTAAATGATTTCTAAAATTTTATCATGTGGTTACAACTTTTCAAATATTTTGATTCTAAAACTCATTCTTCTGTTAAAATGGAAAGGGATGTATAATTATTGTGTTTTGTCACATATATAGATGTTCCTCTTGTTTTAATTTGTGGTTATGGATACTTAATCTTCACACATCTGGATATGATTAGCTTCTTTTCTTTCTTGTGGATAACTTTTGAATATTCTTCCAGCCACTGTGCTTCTCATTCTGTCTCTCCTCTCAGCTCTTAAGTTTCTGTTCCTAAACCAGAGAATTCCCAAGAAAGGCTACCATGGTTCCTGATGAATTTTTGCATCCAAGAAAATATTTAAAAAGTAGAGATAAGAAAATATTTGATATTTGTGTTAGGTTTTTTATCACCATGAAACATACCTGAGAAAAGCCAGGAGGAGAGGTTTGTTTTGGCTTGGAGTTTAAGAGGTTTAACCACCAGTCAGCCACGTCTATTGCTTTAGACCAGTGGTGAAGCAGGAACAAGTGCCAGAATGGGGAAGTAGAAAAATCTGCTCAACTCATGGTAGCCAGGAAGCAGAGAAAAAGTCATTCTGATCTGAGTACAATCTTCCAGGCATACCTCCAGTGACCTAGTACCTCCAAGTAGCCTTACTTCCCAATACTGTAGCTATGAACTCACCAACACCCTCATGATAGAATCATTTTCCAAAAGCTTTGATTGTGAACATAGAAGTCTTTTGGGCTACATTTTTTTCAAATCATCAAATATTATTTTTATCCATAAACATACTGGTCAACAGAAATAAGGCAAGAGCATTTTGACAATGTGCCTATTAACAAAAATAGAGGTATACAATTGAGGTATCTGATTATTTATGACTCTGTTCCATGATATTCTTCTGGACCCTGCATGCAGTTGTAAACTATCACAAAAAAGATTCTAGAGTTTGATGCTGAGTGTTCTTCATCTCACTACATACCTTTACTGATATCTAGGTTTGACTTTAAAGTTAGTGGTTCTGTTTCCAGCCTTTCTGTCTGTATTAGCCTCTTTTTCCTAGCTGGGATAAAGTACCAAGTACTCGGAGCTTAAAAGGGATATCTGTTGTACTTCATGCTTTCAGAGGAGTCAGACCATAAATCAGTCCATGGCTTTGAGGCAGAAATAGCATTATAAAATGCATGAAGGTGGAAAATGTCTTAGCCCACACCAGCCAGTAAGCAGGGAAAGAAAGAACAAATGAAAAAAATAAATACACCCTCCAAAGACATGCCCCAGTGATCTACTTCTTTCAACGTGGCTTTACCTGCTAACAGTACGTTCAGGTATGAAGTCATCACTGAATAATGTAGCATCCCATACCAATCACTTTCTGGGAGCCCTATCTCTAAACACATGAGACTATGAGGAGACATTTTGGATCTCAAGTATAACATTTTGCTCCTGAACCCCAAAAGTATCATGGCTGGGGCTGAGATTTAGTTCAGTGGTTCTGGCACTTGCCTAGCAAGCACAAGGTCCTGAGTTCAATCCTGGTAACCACATACCACAATACTGGGTGTGGTGACTCACACCCACCAGCAATCAGTACCGTACACCACAATGCCAGGTGTGGTGGCTCATGCCTGTAGTCCCAGCACTCAGGAGGCAGAGGTAGGAGGATTGCTGAGTTTGAGGTTTGTCTGGGCTACATTGTGAGCTCAGGGCCAGCCTGAACTACAGAGCAAGACACTTCCCTCATCTCAGCTCTTAAATTTTTGTTCCTAAATCAGATAATTCCCAAGAAAGGCCACCATGGTCCATCATGCATCTTTGTATCCAAGAAAATATTTAAAAAGTAGAGATAAGAAAATATTTGATATTTGTGTTAGGTTTTTATTACTGTAAAAAAATACCTGAGGGGAGAAAAAAAGAAAAACAAAGCATCATGACCATCTTTTTAGGCAAAATCCATTTGATCTATCTCTCAGGCACCAAAATCTTAATAGTCCTGGGATTCCTCAAAAGTCCAAGTCTCTTTTGAGTCCTGAAACAAACCCTTAGGTGTATGCCCTATAGACATCAAAAGGAAGATTAAACACTTTCACTATACAAAGGAAAAAGGATAAGCACTTCCATACAAAAAAGGAGAAATGGGGACATCTAAAACAATCAGACTTAAGCAAGACAAAATGTCAGAAAAACAATCATTAAATCCTGTCATTCCATGTCCTGCTCTCAGGGTGCATGGAGCAAGACGCAGACTTCAGAGAGCTTGGGAAACACCCCTCTCTTGGCCTTGATGGTTGCAGCCACATGGATTGTCCCTTCAGCTGGCTATACTTGTTTGGTGTTTTTCTTGTCAAACTCCTACTTTCTTGCTCTAAATTTCTGGGATCTCCAGTGCAACTTTGACTTTTCTGTCACAACAAAGGCTGACCCTGTCACACATTTTTGTCTTGGCCTCACTGTCTCTGTAATCAGGGTGGAAGCCTCTATAACCTATCATTCTTAGATTTTGCATGCTAATAGAGCCAGTTCCATATAGATGATACTAAGGTCTGTCATCTTCTTACTGGTAGCTGTGTCTCCTTGGACTACGGATGCAGTAACCTATCAGCACCTAGATAGCTGAACCTGGGTCAACACTTTCTTAGATGGTGCTGAGTGAGAAAGGTACCCTGGAACTCTCTTTTCAAAGCAAAATCTTTCAAAGTGCCTATGCTTTTAGATCTTTGAGCCTGTAGTGAGTGGAGTATGTCCAATATCTGAGATGAGTTTAAGACATCTTTTCTATTTTCTCAGTCCAAAGTACACAGTTTATTTTAGTGGTGCTTTTCAGCAACCACACTCTCCTTGGTTCCAACTTTATATGTGATTTCTTTCTGGTCAAATTGCAAATTTTTCACAACTTGAGGCTTTATGTTTTGATTCAGATTTTCACTATTTAACTGGATGAAAATAGCCAACAGTATGCATGTCACAGCCTGGACCCTGGGCTAATTGAAATTTCCTCCATGATGTCTATTTGTCTGCCACCTTTCATTTTAGTCTCATGCAAATTCCTATTATTTGGGACAAATCCAAACAAGTTTGCCAGAATGTAGCATGAGTAGCTCCTAGGCCAATTTTAATAGAGTCCTCAATCTCATGTAAACCTCCTTAGCCTGGTCTTTATTGTCCACATTCCAGTCAGCGTCCTTATCTTTTGAATTCTCACTAGAATTTCTCATCAAGCTCTGCTTACAGTATTCTAAAGATTCTTCTAATCTACGTCTCCAAACCTTTCCAAACTTTTCCTGTAAACCACATGGTTTTCATTTTTTCTGAGCCACATAGTCAAGTATAGCCACAGCAACAATCCCACTTTCCTGGTATCAGTTCTGTATTAGCTACTTCTTGGCTGCTGAGACATATAACTGATCCCCACAACTTAAAGGGAGTGAGGCCTATTTTGGCTCATGGCTTTAGAGAGCTCAGCTAATGATTTAGTCCATGGCTTCAAAGCAGAAATGGCACAATAGAAGGGCATAGTGAAAGAAGGCTTCTTAACTGATAGCAGCCAGGAAGCAAAGAGAGAAGGTAGAAATCAAAAAGAAACCATTAAAGGCATGCAATTAGTGATCTTCCTCCTCTAGCTGAATCCTACTTCTTAATACATTCTGCTGCAAGACATCAAAGGATTAATCCACTGATGAGTACAGCACTCTATAATCCAGCTACCTCCTAGAATCCTCACCTGTATATAGGATCTAAACCATAACCTTTTACTACTTACCTCCATACTTCAAAGATGGTGTATTTAAATTAACTCTGGTTTAGTCTCAGGGTACAATTCTGCCCTCAAGACACATCTTACTAGTTCAGCCTGGGCTGTTCATGTGCCCCTACACCCTTGATATAGATTAATAAGTTAAATACCAATGTTATTAAAAGACTTCATATTCACAGTGTTAAGGGTTGGAGAAATTGTTATGATTTTGTGGGGATGCCCACATTTTGATTTTTCAACACATCACTTCTTGGGAGTACAATTTATCTAAATCTGATGACATTTTGAATTGCAAATTGATTGAAGGTTGAAAGTGAATATATGAGAAGCTACTTTCTCTATAAATATGTAAAGCTAGGGCCGGAGGGTTAACTCAGTGGTTCTGGCGCCTGCCTCGCAAGCGCAAGGTCCTGGGTTCGATCCCCGGTAACCACATACAATGCTGGGCATGGAGACTCATGCCCACCAGCAATCAATACCACATGCCACAGTGCCGGGTGTGGTGGCTCACGCCTGTAATCCCAGCACTCGGGAGGCAAAGACAGGAGGATTGCTGAGTTTGAGGCTTGCCTGGATTACATAGTGAACTCAGAGCCAGCCTGAACTACAAAGCTAGACCTGTCTCAAAAAAATAAAATAAAATATGTAAAGCTAGAAATTTTTGACGTCTTTTTGGACTATGGTTTTCTGAAAACTCACTTAGGTTTCTGTAGACACAGAGATATTAGCAAATTTATTTGCTAAATATTAGTTTTTAATTTGTTCTGTGTAATAGACACACAATTGATATTCCTCATGGATAAAGACAAGACTACTATCATGTTCCAGTGTGTGTTCTTAGAAATTAAACAGGAGAATGTGTGTTTAATGTACATGCTGTGTTCTGGCATTTGATCTTGATTATTTTTCTCTTTGTGTTAAGTGGAGGTCATAATATTCTGATACAAATTTGGAGTTTTCTATGGCATAACTATGATGGAAAGAAAAAAGAGCTAAACCTTTTGAGCAGATGATTCTAAAAATAAACAGGAAACATTATTTTATACAAGAATTTGAAACTGAGTAAATCAATCTGAGCCATATCAGTGAGCTAATGAAAGGGCTGAGAAAAGATTTGATGTCTGTGACATCTGGTCCAGTTGTTAGACTCTCTGTCTACTGTCTCACTGTGTGTTCTTGGAAAAATCACTTCCCATATATTCGTTTTATGGGAAAATTACATTGAATCCATCTTATAAATGTACTAAAATCTCTTGAGGGTTGGGCTGGCGTCTGTTTTCACTTGCTTACATATGCATTGCTGCCTCTCCTAATTGAAGAGGACATTCCTAAAGACTTACTATCTGTGTATGTTTCAAAAGACCAATCTGGAGCAAATCTTTTTTTTTTTTCCAACCCACATAACTTCCATGGACTCTCATTTTTGGGATAGGTTCTAGGGATCCTAGTAAAGAGAGTTTGATCATTTATTTTATACTGAAAACTGTTTGCAACTTTTGTCTTTTCAATTTCCCCTTAAGTACTGAGTTGTATGTAAGAAAATATCCATTACTTGTTAATAGTCTTTATCACTTACCAATCATTAACATGGCAGATTAGATTTCACTGGTCATTGCTAGCAACACCTAGAAGCAATGGGGAAAGATTGGGGGAGAAAAGCCCTGAGAAAAATGGATAGACAGGACTTTCTTACATTGGAATATTGGGTGATTTTATTCACTTCCTTGATTTTCTGTTTGAAACTGCTGTCTCTGTCCAAACTGTAGGTCCAGCCCAGAAAATGAAATGGAAACTCTTACATTACTGTGGTCTTCCTGATGCACTGGAGTCACAGAGGTGAGACAGTTGTTGGTGTTGTCCATCCGCATTCAGTGTGACTGAAAGCAGGGAAATAGTTCTGAATATAGCCATTTATTGAAATAAGTATCCCTTTTAGCTAAACTTCATATTTTTACATAGACATACTCTCAGAAAGATTGTTCAGTCAATGTTCCCTCTTTGTCTCTGTCGTCTGTCTGTCTCTCTCACTGGGCTTTACAGTTGAAATGAGATGATAAGAAGTAGGCTGAAGAAATCTGGGTTCCAGAGTTCCCACTATCATTCAAAAATAATACCCTGATTAGATCAGGATTTTCCTGTTTCGTTTCACTATGGGGGGAGCACTGGTCTTGGCTTTTGGTTCTTCACTTTGGTTTCTTTCTTTTTTCTCATTGAATTTGTATAGTCAAGAATAACGTATCTCCTTTTAATTTGAATTTTCAACATGGTTAAATTAAGTGGAAAATATTCTTTTATATTTTCCTATTAGACTAGAGTCATTGCTTAGAATACACTGCAAGGAACAGAACTCATCACCGCCAGGAAGTCGTGTTTCATAAGTCTCATCAGAAACATGGACCACATCAAAAACATGAATCACAGAGCCCCTTATACCTAATCAATCTCTAAAACTAATGGCAGTGATTACAGTATGACTATATTTTCTTTCAAATTCTTCCAGAAATGATATACTGAGTGAAATATATAAACTATTAAAAATGAAGAGCAAGCAAGCAACTGGAAACTAAAGTGCTAACATGCCACTTTAAGTAGGAACACATGGTCAACTGGAATACAGGCTCAGGAAATAAATGGTAAGACAGGAGACTGCGAGCGTGAATGACTAACAAATGGGCATCTGTAGAGACCTCAGGGGAACTATTTTGCTTCTTGTGCAGCAGCCCCCCATCATTCCCAAGCCTTTTCCAGGTTCAGCGGGACTCAGTGGAAGCAACATCAGAAGGAAAAACTAACTGATACTGACAATAGTCCTCGACTTAAACTATAGATTAATATATAGGCCTGTGTGAAAGTTAAAAGCAGTTAGTGTGATATTTTGTGGACAAAGCAAAGCCTAGACTGATTTATGGTTTTGGCTTTAAGATGAGTTTTCACGATTAATTAACTGACTTGTTTTCTTGTATTGTGCAGAAAAATAAATAATTTGTTTCATTGTAAAATAAATGATGGTCTTTGATGAGAAATCTAGTGATGTCTTTTAATAACAACATTCAAAATATGTATATTGAAACGTTAAATGAGAAGTAGCACTGATGATATGATATATACTTACACTGACACTTAAGATTAACTACAGGAAATTAAGTACTAAGAATTATTTACTCAGAATATTTTTAGTAAACTAGGAAGCAACACGGATGCACAATTTAAATCTGAGGGGAGTGGACACACATTCTCCTTCATCTTTTCTCCATAAAATTACCCACTGCTATTAGTCCTCACAAGGCAAACTAGTGATGGAGAAAATGGTCAGAGTTCACAGAATGATAAATGGCCAGATGACAATCACACCAGAAAAGTGGAAAGAACTAAAGGAAAATTTGGATCATTGAGCATCATTTTCTTTGTATGTATTCTGATTGATCATGTTAACTGAGGAGATTTTGCTAAAACCCATGAACTGAGTCATACTTGCTTTAAAACTTGAGATAAACAAGGCTGTGGTCTAGCATTTCCATGAATCTATGTACATTTGGCCACGTATAGAGCTAGGTATAGAGGCAACAGACAGTGATTTTTGGAGCAGCTGTAGACAGAGTCAATTCAGACTTTCCAAATTGTACCAGGTACAGTTTCTTGCTATACACACTCACAGATCACTTTAAATTGACCTTCTTGCTTGAATAGAAGGTGAAAGGAATGTACATAAACATTTTAATTTTTGCTTCAAGAACTAATAATTGTAAGTCAGAAAGAAAATACTTTTTAGTAAAGTGAAATAGAAGTCCAATCTTACGGTTCTTCTCATAGGATGTGTTTTACTTTGATTACTGTAGCTGGCCTGCTTTCTAAAGGTCAATCTTCTAAGAATGAGTGATTAAATGCACAGATTTTGGGTTTCAGTGCAGATAAGACCAAAGCTTACCTTTGCCACATATGATGTATTAAATCATCAGAAAATCATCAAACTCTTAGAGTTTCCAGCTCCTTACATATTAACTCTAACCATAATTCCAATGTGTGAAAATTAAGAGATAATGCACATAAAATATTCTGAAGAGAGTCTAGAATTTATTAGAAGAATAAATGCTTGGAAGAGACTCCTGTCATTTTCTTCACTCCAGCCTCACTTTCCCAACTACCTTTGGGTTCACCTTGCTTGTTTTCATCCTCTGCTTTGATTTTTGTTTTTATCACTCTTGACCTTCATGAGTATGTATCAACTGTCTTGCTCTTCTTGCTCTTTGAAAAAGGAAAACTTAGGTGTCTATTATGAGATTTTCTTTTATTTTTCCTGCTCTGTGGGTAGTTCTCTAATTCTTCATATAGCTATTAACATCTCTTTAGTTTAGTCTCATCTTTCATTTCACACCTGGAATTAGATTTTGCCTGAACTCTAGCGACAGTCATACCCTTGGCTGTCCAGCACACACATTGCTTTGTTTTCTTTACACCATCATCACTAATTTACATTGCTTGGATTTATTTCTTGCTTTATTTATTTCTCTCTATTGGAGTATAAGCTCTGTGGGATCATTTCTGCATGTTCAGAGATGGACATCTAGTATAATATGCATTTAAAATGGTGTATATCATGTCATAGGTTTTAGAAATTTGTATTTAATAAATGAATGAATTGATTCCACTCAGTCAAGTAGTAGACATTGGGTATGAAGAACATTGTGATAAGAAACATATTTTTAATACATGCATTGGATTTATAATTTGGATGATACAGAATAAATAAATATACAACAACAAACTATAGATGAACCTGATTTATTCAGGAGGTGGGAGAAGGTATCCCTGAGTCCACTGTATTTGAGCTATTAATTATTTATGTACTTATTTTTGTCTCTTTGAGATAAAGTCTCACTATGCAGCCCAGGCTGGCCTCAGACTTGTGGTGATTCTCTTGCCTCGACCTCCTAAGTGCTTGTATCACAGGTGTGTGGTACACACCCTGCGCATTGAGCTATTTAAGACTTGTTCTAACTAAACAAGGCTACTGGAAATTGTGAAAAGAAATTATACCTGTTATGTACTTGTTCTAAAGTAAAACAGAAAAACAGAATTACTGAAAACAACATTGAAAGAGTTAGAGGGTGTATAGATTTCTTCCAATTCTTTTTTTTAATTGAATTTTTTATTGGTACATTTTATATAATTCTCTTGTGATTCCATCCAGAGAAGAGGTTAGGGAATGAAATCCAGGTGAGGCGTGATAATTCAGTGGACACCTCATTTTTTTCTTCTTTTCAGTTTTCTCAGAAAATTAATTTTATTTACTTAAAGAGAGGGAAAGGGGGGGCAAGGATTTAGTTCAAATGGTACCACATCTACCTTGTAAGCACAAAAGCCCTAACTCAATCCCTGGTACCACACACACACACCCAAAAAGGCAAACAAAACCTCTTTCTATCTTCCACATATTTATATTTTCACATCTAATCCACATTGTAACTAATCAAAGAGGAAATAGATTTTTTTCCTGCTAAACTTTTAGGTCAAAACTGACCAAGGATCAAGTAAATCTTGCACATATTGGAAACCAGAATGAAAAAGAGAAAAATCCAAATAATTGTTATTATGAAAAAAGTGTAAATATAAATTTTACCATGTTGTTACATGATAGTTTATATAAATGTAAAATAAAAATGTATTACCAATAACCTCAGTCAAAACCAAGATTTTTAAAACAAGACTAGAAAGTCGAGTGAAAAACCATCAGGAGTGATAAGTGTAAAACCCTCAACTCACATGGTGGTGTGATTTGAATCTGGAAAGCCCCCCAAAGCCTGTGTGTTAAAGGCTGATACACAGGAAGGGGATATAGGGAGCTGGTAGAAGCTCCGAGAGCTGGGACCTTACAGCAGGGCATCCAAAGAGGTCCTCCCGAAAAGAGGCGGAGGCCCCAACTCCACCCCACGCTTAGGGCTGGCTCTTGTCACAGAGAAGCATTTCAAGATGTGTCAACAAGTGTCGTAAACAGAGTCATTGGCAGAAAGCAATACACATTCACCAGGGAAATCAGTACTTTTAGGGTGAGTTACTTTGTGTCCTGGACTGGGAGTTTTTAATATGTTTTACTTGGGGAGTACCCTCCAGTTTGATGCTGTAGAATGTGTATCCCTGGGCTAGGGACGCAGCTCAGTGATTCCATGCCTGCCTGGCAAGTGCAAGATTGAGTTCAATCCCTGGTACCGCAAAACAAAACAAAACAAAACACCAGAACTAACGTGTATTCGCAGTGACTGGCATGTTAGGTTAGAATGGACACCATTTGCATGTGCCTGAAGTTTCTGGATCTAGCATTCAATTAACAGAGCTATTTCCTTGGGAGTAGAAGTGTGGAATGTGGATTCACAGTACGGAGGACAAGTGCAGGTTCGAGTTACAGAAAAAAATACAGGACCCAGCTTTTAAGAGAAAACCAGAGGATTTAATTTATGGACTAATTATATTTTAAAGACTGTTAGGAGGAACTTTGTCTCTTGAACCTGCAGGACTTTTTTTAAAGTACATTTTTAAAATTACAGTTTTCCTTGTCTCTTTTCCACCTACCTTTATGTTTTCTCTCCTTCCTCAGGAAGTCTGTAGTTCATAGAGACACACACCTGAAGGGACTCTGGGAGGTATCTTCTCCCGCTCATTTGCTTGGTGGGCACGAAGCGGGCAGCCTGGCTCTGCAGTGCACCTGCCCTGATGCGTCCCGCATCGGACCCCACAGCCACAGCCCAACGATACCTGCTGGGACTTCCACACGTGTAAACCAAAGAAGCCTGTCTTTAAAATTGGATTGTCTCAACCGGGTGTGGGGGCTCACGCCTGTAATCCAGCACTGGGGAGGCAGAGGCAGGAGGATTGCTGAGTTCAGGGCTTGTCTGGGCTCCATAGTGAGCTCAGGGCCAGCCTGAACTACAAAGCGAGACCCTGTCTCAAAAAAAAAAAAAAAAAAAAAAAAAAAAAAAAAAAAAAAAAAAAAAAAAAAAAAAAAAAAAAAAAAAAAAAAAAAAAAAAAAAAAAAAAAAAAAAAAGACTGTCTCGGGGACTAGTAGCGCTATCGGAACAGATGTAGTAATCGTAGGAAATTTCCGAGTAGCAAAGCACTCAGACTGCTGCTACATGAGTATTCCTGGAAGGTTTTAGCCAAATTTTCAGGGAGAATGAGGAGCAGAATAAATTTGTCAGAAGAAGCCCAGGTAAAATTTCAATCACGGAGAGCGCTTTGTACCATGGATGTGAAAGGGGCATCGCCGCGGTCTCCACACGACCGTACGGGAAAGCTGGAGACTCGCGAGCTTTGTCGGGAAGGCTCCTATTTGAGAAAAGGGCGCTGGGGTAACTCTCCGGCCTGGGACCACCCAGGGAACTGTCTCCTTGGGGAGATTGTTTTCCTTATATAGCTCGGAAGGTAGTAGGTGCTGTGCCTGGCCCCCGTGGGCCCCGGCACAGGAAGGAGTGGCCCTGCGGACATGGTGACTTTACCCTTGTGAAGCCGAAGGTGCTGAAAAAGGGAAGCCAGGCTAACCCCCAGCCTGCTGGGTGTCTGAAACGAAAGTTCATGTTCTCTAAAATCGAAAAATGAATCTTAGGAATGATGGAGGAGGTTAAGAGTAGGAAAACTTTATTGAGGAAGAAAACTTCTACCTGAGAGGGACAGAAGGGGGAACTGAAAGTAGAAGACTCAGGATGGCTTTTCCCAGGGGTCATTTATGAAGCAAAGCCACAAAGTGGGGACTACCAATAAGATTCAAAGCAGGGGGACAAACTATTTTCAACCAGTAAGTTTAACATTGACCGAGGGGAATCCAATAGGAGAAGAAATCACATAACAAACATACAAGAATATTCAGCCGGGGCCAGGGATTTAGCTCAGTGGTTCTGGCTTCTGCCTGGTAAACTCAAGGTCCCAAATTCGATGCCCAGTACCAAACACCATGATACTGGGTGTGGCGGCTCACACCTGTAATCCCAGTACTCAGGAGGCAGAGACAGGAGGATTGCTGGAAGTTTAAGGCTTGCCTGGGCTACATAGTGAGTTCAGGGACAGCCTGAACTACAAAGTGACACCCTCTCTCTCTCTCAAAAAAAGTTAGTCTAGCTCAATCTTGGAAACAACCCAAATGCCCCTCAATTTGAGACTGGATAAAGAAGATGCAGTTTTTCTATGAAATGGAGTATTACTCTGCCTTAAAGAATGATAATTTTGAGTCATTTATATGTAAATAGATGTACCTTGAGGACACACTCATAAATAAAATGTGTAAATATCATATCTGTTCTCTGGTATGAGAAAATGAAGATGTTAATGAGTTCTAGAATGTATGATGGATATTGTGAAATAGAAAATATTCAAAGGGAAATGTGATGGAGGAGGGAGTAATGAGGAGTAAAGGAAAAATGTTATGGTAATAAAAAATAGGGCAAAAAATCGTATGTATCTAGGGGTTGGGAGCTGTGGGCTGTGTAGGGGAATGGGAAAAAATGAGAATTAAATTGTGTCATATACTGGTACAAATTCCCAATATTGAGTGTGATCACGATGTGTATATATAATGTACCAATAAAGATGATTCTGAAATCCTGGGGAAAAATCATAAAAAAAAAAATCAGGGGGTGGGCCGGAGGGTTAGCTCAGTGGTTCCGGCGCCTGCCTCGCAAGCGCAAGGTCCTGAGTTCGATCCCCGGTAACCACATATAATGCTGGGCATGGAGACACGCCCACCAACAATCAACACCGCATACCACAATGCCGGACATGGTGGCTCACGCCTGTCATCCCAGCACTCGGGAGGCAGAGATAGGAGGATTGCTGAGTTCGTGGCGGCTTGCCTGGGCACCATAGTGAGCTCAGGGCCAGCCTGAACTACAAAGCGAGACCCTGTCTCAAAAAGCAAAAAAAAAAAAAAAAAAAAAAAAAATCAGTCAGGAGTCTCTTCCAAGAAGGGTGGTTTAAGGCGTGTCCTCTGTGGTTGAGGTAGTTTCTCCTTTGGTTATGCTGACCTTCAGTGAAAGTCTCCTTGAGGTCCTCCATGTTGGTTCCTTCCATGTGAGCTTCTCAATGGTGGGCAGTGTCTAACTTCCTACAAGATATCTAACTAGCCTACCTACCTATGGCATTGCTAATAATCCTTCATTGTTTTTCACTGACTCCTAATAATGTTTCATACCAGTGGGGTGTGTGTATACAATGTGAAATAATCAGATCAGAGTAACTGGCATATCTGTTACTTCAAACATTTACTGTTTCTCTGTGTTGGTAACATTCCAAATTCTCATTCTGAGGTTTTTTGAAATATATAATTACTTACAGACAACCATAGGTACCTTATCACAATTTTCCCTGAACGAAGTCTGCTTTAGCTCCAAACTGATCTAGGTTAGGGAGATATTTTGGGGTAACAGGGTGACTCATCTTCTCTCTGTCACTATACCAAGTTTTCAGACTCCACAAGGATCTCCACACTTCCCTGTGACTCTCTAGCATATTTCCTGAGCTCTGCAGTTGGAATTTGGTTGTTTATCCTTTGTTGTGACCCCTTTCTAGAGGGAGAAGATGAGAAACCAATGACTGTATTCTGCCATCTTGCCGTAAGATCTCCTTACCAAAGAACTGTGAACTTTAAGTTTTTGTCATTTCAAACTAACCAAATTGGTGGTATCCTGTTACAGCCATCAACAGGAAAATAAGGCAGATATATTCAGAAACTTGAACTTCATTGAAAATAATCGGGTAAAACACACTTCTGGGTGGCTTTGGAAAAGGGAGAAAGCCTTGCTAAAACTGGGAAGCAGGTTTTAATAAGATTAACACAGGAGACTAAACATGGAATCGTGGTGCATATTATTCTATGGTAAGATATCTGAAAGTCTGAAGAAATAGGAAACTGTATAAGGAAATGCAAACTAAGCTAATGTAAGGATGATTAAAAGCTTGAATTAATTGTTAGGAAATAGAGAAAATATATAAAAAAATTCACTCACAGAAGTTTGTCATATTGTTAATAAGCTTAATTTAAATAACAAAGAAAATTTTCTCCATTACAAAAATTTTCCCAAGGATTATAAAACAAAATTCCTTTCATTCATTTTATAGATTGGTATAATAATAATATTAGCAAAATTGGGAAAGAAAATCCAGAGTAGTAGCTTTACTTTGTAAGTACAAAAATAAAAATTGTTGAAACTTATCTTAGAATATTTTCATGAAAGTTTGAGATACAACAAAAGTGCCATCGTCAAAATGTATAAGCCAAATACATACAGCAACAGGGGTAATTATACACTTGTCCTTGAGACAAAGTATATTCCAGATAACTAAAGATATAAATATTTTGTGTAAAAATATAGTATTTAATATTGCCATGAAATAAACATCATTAGTTGTGAATAGTTTGTTCTTAAATGACAAAAAAATCTTGTTTATATTTGAAAGGCAACATTTGATACTTATATTTTCAAAAGCCCAGATAAATTAGACTTAAATGGCAGAACTATGTTAAAATGTAGCAGTTGTATTTTAATAGGTCAGCCAGGGACTGAATGTGCATGCTGGAGATCTGAAGGAACCGGTTGTAGGCCTGGAACTCGCTCTAGCATCCCATGAGTTTCTATCAGGGAGCTGAAGAGCCTTGACAGAAAGCTGAAGGGTCAGAGGTAGAGGCTGAAGAGTCTGTGCTGGAAGCCAGAGATGACGTCCAAGGTGGAGGTGAAGGCTCCAGCTCCTCTAAGCAGACAGAAGTAAGCCTTCCTTCTTCATTTCTCTTTTATTCCATTCAGGCTACAAGCCTATTGGTTAGGGTCACTCACACTCAAGGTGGGTCTTTTGTCTTTAGTAAATCCCTTCACCCACCTAGAGCTATGCTGATACACTTTAGCTGGACCTTTCTTATTTAAGTTGTCATAGTCAGTAAATATCACAGTATCTCACCTCTGCTGACTAGTAGTTTCTTAAGTAATAGTTTCTGGATGAATGAATAAATGAATGATTTAATTATCTCTAAGCTTTGTGCTATTTCACATGAAATTTAAGATGCATTCTTATTTTGTTGTTTATGAACAATAGAGTAAATCACACAATCCATTTATATTTGGATTGGGAAATAAAATTTTCCTTGAACTGGGTAGAGCAAAATAAATTGCTTGCTCAGGATGTTACAAACAACTCCATCATCCCATCACACATCCAGACACTTACACCTGAATTCAAGCATATAGACAACAGAAGGAAAAGTTTTTATCACTTATAGATAGCTAACAGGGAGTCTCATATAATACATCTTAACCAGACAAAGTTATTAATTGTAATGTATTGATGGACAACCAACCAACTAATTGGTGGAGTGGAACAACAGTTAAAATATAATCCACTCCCTGTCTATAACCTAAGGGAGAAAATTATTTCGGAAAGTGCTTTGTAAGCACAGTAAGGTTTCACTGCATCAGGAAACCAGCTGTTAGTGTGGTTACATGAAAGCTAATTTGCTGAGGACACGGACTTGAATGATCTCAGTCGTGTGACCAATGGCAGAATTTTCATGGAGAGGTACCTGGTTTTTATTTTTGACTCTATTTCACCTCTACTTTCTCATTAACAATTTTCTCCATTACTTCTCATTATTTCTAAAACTGTCAGTCCTAATATTTAGCTCAGTTAGTGATCTTGTTATTTTAAAAATAAAGCTAGTGATATTTTAATTAATATCTACTTGGATATGAAGAAACAATAATGTACATTACCTAATGTTTCTAGGAATATACTTAATGGTGGAGATAAGAAGTATCAAGCTATTACTACTACTGAAAATAGGGCATCTATTTCTATCATATACTCTGGGCCACAAATGATTTTTTTTCCCCGACTGAAAGTGTTTTCCATCAATAGAATATTGGAAATTACTGACATTTCAGGGAAACATTGATCCCATACAGAGAAGACACTTGCCAAGGGAAAGGTATAGAGCACTCCATTTAGTGAGAAAGAAATTCACAGAATATTGCCTGAAACACAATAAATTCTCAATAATATGTGCCAAATAAATGAATAAATGCATTCTCTGTTAGGGAATCAAATAGCCAGAAATGAACTAGTGGCATTAAAAGGAAAGATAATTTGTGGAGGAAATAAATTGTTTATGGCTTTCATTAAATCGACCCATCAAAACATTCTGTGATTAGTAATGAGGGCTCTGAAAAGAAATGTGGGTTTCCAGCAGTTCCTCTAAGAAAGAATAATAATGACTGGAACAACATAAAGGACCTAGAGTAGGTGTGAGAGGCCAATTTCTTAGAAGAAATGGTTGAGTTTTGTTACTGTCCCTTAAGTGAGAGATGATAGTGGAACTTGTCTATTCTATGAATACTTTCTCTTCCAAATATATCAGTAAAGTGGCCATTTATTCTTTCAGTCATCAACCATTCATTAACACACACCTTTTGCCTACTTCCAACTCTTCTGCCTACCATAAGTATAGAATTGGAACAAAAAACGTCCCTGGTTTCATACTGCTTTTGCATTATTGAAAAGATCTGATGTTAAATACTACAGAAAAAACTACAGCAGGGTAGGGGAGAAGGAATGCCATGTGCGAGCAGGTAACTATGTTCTACAGGACACTGGGGAAAACTTCACAATAGATGACATTTGAATTGGTACTTGAAGATGATGAGGTAGTGACTTATGCAAACATCTGGCAGAGACGATCCTAGGCAGAAAGACCAGGAAATGGAAGTATCTGAACTTGAGTACAGTGTCCCTGCTGGAGAAATGATGAGGAAGGAGAAAAACTGGTGAACATATGATGTCACAAATCACATTACTAAGTTGTTGAAGGACAGAGTAAAGCTATTCACTTCTATTTCTTAT
The DNA here is from genome assembly GCA_004025085.1 of Thryonomys swinderianus. NCBI lineage: Eukaryota > Metazoa > Chordata > Mammalia > Rodentia > Thryonomyidae > Thryonomys > Thryonomys swinderianus. Next base: position 45,226 of record PVIC010004586.1, read on the forward strand.
AGGAGAAGGCAAGTCTCTATACATTAGAGGAGTCCAAGCATAGAAAACACATATTTATTTTTATTAGGCAGAAATAACACATTTTAATATAGATAATTAAAGTATCAGAGGGCAATACATATTGAAATAAGGAGAATAATATGAAGGGTAGTTCAGCCACCTAGGCAATGTCTAATGCTTGTTTAGATTTGGAAGCAGTGATGTAATTGAAGTTTATATGTATTTTGAAGGTGAAACCAACAGGATGTGATAATAATTACATATAAGATGTAAAAAAACTAAATGAAGTTAAAATTACTGAACTTTTGATCTTTTGCAATCAAAACAATGGCATATTCCTAAATATATCAATCAGCTAGTGGGCAAGCCACTAAAAATGTGATTGGGATAGAAAATATTGATTTGAGCATATAGATAATATTTGAAAATAGCAAACTTTGTAAGATCACTGTAAGTGAAGGGAAAATTGTTGTTTTCTGAAACCTAATGCTTTTCAAAAATATTTAGAACAAGAATGAAAATTAGCAAGAGAACTGAAAAAAGGAAGCATTTTGAAAATGGAAAAGACATGAAAGTCATTGTTTCCTTTATTGGATTTATTGTTACATTTTAGATACACATCATGATCACATTCAGGATTGAGAATTTGTTCCTGTATATGATATATCTTGAGTTTTATTTTTTCCAATTCCTCTGCCACCTTACAATCCCCCATCCTCTATATACATATGATTTGTTTCCATTTTTTTGTTTATACTATGAAATTTTTTTCTTTCCTTTCTTTCCTTTTCTCAGTCCCCTTTCCCTTTTGCCTTTGAGGATTTCTTCCTATTGAACAATACCTATCATAGATTCTGGATCTCATAAACATCTTCATATACATGTCCTCAAGGTGCATCTATTTACATATAAATGTCTCTAATTTATCATTCTTTATGGCTATTTTATTTTTTATTTATTTATTTTTTAATCTTTATCCAGTCTCCTGTTAATGGATATTTGGACTGTTTCCAAGATTTAGTTATTATAAACTGTGTCACTGTAAACCTAGGTGCACATACATTGATACGATATGATGCTTTTGATTCTTTCATGTATATCCTTAGCAGAGAAATAGCAGGACCAAATGCGGGCATTTAAAAGAATTGTATTTCCAAGATTATGCCTTCATGAGCTACTCAGACACACCAGAAGCATGCTTTAGTATTACCCTGGGTGACTCTCAGCCAATCAAATTGACAATCCAGATTAACTGTCACACAAAGGGTATAACTGGTAAATGAGGACAGATTAGTGTGATTTACCCCAGCCCAAACAGTAGCAAAAATAGAGACTACAAAAGAAACAAAAAGTCTCGAGGACCTGTAAACCAAGATTTACATTTGCATGAGCTGGAGTGTGAAAAGTTGAGAGAATATACAAAGGACAATGGCCCCAAATTTCCCAAATGTAGTGAAAGATATACACTTGTAGATTAAAAAGGTCAAGTGACGCCAGACAGTATAATAAAGAAATTAATGCTAAGGCACATACTTAAACTTCTGGAAAGTAAAGTCAAGGAAAATAATGTTTATGCTACTTAAAGAGAATCAATGTATTTCCTATGGGAAACACCAATTCATTGGAAACACCAATATATTCTATATTCGGTCAAGAACTTAATGCAAAAGATAGACTCTTAGATGAAGGAAAAGTAAAAGAAGGTAGAGGTTGCATACTTTTAATTAAAGAATCTGTAATGGAAATTCTTCAAATGGAAAGGAAGGAAAGAATATGGGAGCCTCAGCAAGAAGAAGAGACAGGGAGAAGAGAAGTACAGATACATACAATGCTCTTCCTCATGAACTTTATCGTACTCATACTTTATGAATAAAATAAAAATTCTACCATAATAGAATGCTCAAGACAATAATATTAAGTGAAAGGTAAAGATTCCTAAAACAGTAAATATTGATAGCATTAGAAGGATAAGTGCATGCATATCTAATCATATCTAGACTTATCAATGTGAAAATTATGTAAGAAATACACTAAAAGTCACCACTCAAAGCCAAGGCAGTATCCTACAAATGCATAATGTGAAATAAGAGGAGGTTCATAGAGAAAACAGGAGAAGATAAAACATTCTACATAGATATACCAATCAAAATATAAATACATTAATCTAAAGATATATACAGAATAAATTCTCAAAAATTACAAAAAATATCCTAACAGTGTTATGTACAGGAAACACTTTAACAGCATAGTTGGGTTAAAATGTATCAGGATAAAGAAGACATCAGAATAGAGCAGTAATGAATAAAAAGATCAATTCATAAAATAAAAGAATCTCAAAATGCATAAAACAAGGGTTGATAGAACTGACAGAGAACAGAAAAATCCACAATATATTTGAAGACCTCAGTGCCCTACTTTAGGTAATTGATGGATTTTTCTTAATCGCTGTCAAAATCTCCTTCTCTCTCTCTCTTGTAATGGTAGTAGAAATAAATAGGGAAGGGGAAAAATTAGTTTCTAAAGGTTTCTGTGGTGGAATTGGAGTCCTCATTATTCATAACTGAACCACAAAAATAACATAGGGTAGACAGAGGCCTTTTAATAAGCACCATCCTGAGAGACTTGAGCAAACAATTTTCATGTCTTACAAATGATCACCAAAACCAAGAGAGGACTAATGAGAGCATAAGCATAATATATTAATTGAGTCACTGTCTCTGTTTCTGCCTGGGAAAATGCAAAAATACCAAACACACACTCAGAAGGATACATTGAAATCCCCTGAGAGACGTCTTTCATTTCACTGGGAGACAGGAAATGATTTCAATAAACTTTATAGTATTCTTAACAAATAAATTACCTTGAGAGATGAAATGATGTAAATCTTAGGGAGTTCTGTGAAAATGTCATGAAGAAGAGCTCTTTGGCTCCACAACTACCATTCAAAAATAAACAAAAGACAGCAATTACTCATTTCCCTATGCAAAACACTGAGCCATTACAATGGCAAAAGCTTTGAAAATCCTGAAGTATTTAGTATTTTGTTTGTAACACCTTTCCCAGCAGGAATGTAGTCTTTCCACATGAATAAAGCCATTAGAATTTTCTTTAAACCAAATTGCTTGATAGATATCTCTATCAATAGTCTATCTTAATTACCAAGTTATGTGTCTCTGAAGCAGTTTTTCATTTTTGTTTTCCTTTTTTGTATCTTTCCCATATGAAATTTTTTTGTTCTCATTTAAATCTATGTCATTGTTATACAGAGACCAAATCTGTATTAATTACCTCTTTGTTTATATTTCCTATGTAATGTTTGATTATATTTGATCTAATTTACCTTGCTTCTTTAAAAAAAAACCCTGGACTGTTATAATCTGTTTTCCATAAATACATATATTTCATATTACTAAGATTCTGATTACTTTCAAAAAACTTTTTTGTTCATCACTCATGAAGTATTATTATTGTTGCATTACTTTTCCTAAACAGAAGTGGCAAATTAGCAGAATCTAGATAGCTTAAAACCACACAAACTTAGTTCTTCACAGATCTAGAGGCAGGACAGTACCAAATCAAAGCATCAGCAGAATCGTGCTCTGCTCCAGCTTTTAGGAAGAATTCTTCCTGCCTCTCCCAGAACTTGGTGTTTGCTGGAAATCCTAGTGTCCCTTGACTCACAGAGGCACTGCTTTCCACTTTACTCTTTGCCACGCGGTATCCTCTCTATGTATATGATTACATTTTCTCTTTCTACAAGGACACCTGCCACTGAATTTGGAACCATCCTAATCTAGTGTGAGCCAGTCTTGACTTGGTCACACCTCTAAAGACCTCATTCTTTGCCAAATAAAATCATATTCATACATACACAAGATGAGGGCTTGATCATTTCTTTTCTGGGGACACAATTCAATCCACAATAATTGCAGAGATACATTTTGCTTCCTGAAGATAGACTGTGATAAAAAGATAATTTTTGCCTAATAATAGTCATATGTAACTCTAAGATTAATGAAATATTTTTCTAATGAGAGACTTAATGTAATTAAACCGTTTTTAAGAAAACATGCTCAATGTGATGAGGGGAAGGAATAAATATGATACAGAAAGAAAATAAAAGAGCATGTATAAAGGGGGGAGGAGAGGGGAGTGGGTAGGGACATGGGTAAAAATGAGAATTAACTTATGGCATATACTGGTACAAATTTCCCAATGTTATATGTGATTTTGAGATGTATACAAATTGTACCAATAAAGAATTCAATTAAAAAAAACATGCTCATAATCTTCACTGAGGATATGGCAACTCAAATAGAGAACAATTAAATCTCCTTCAGGATTGATTTACCATTACAAGAAACAAGTGATTTATTTAAGCTGCAGAATTGTCATTCCCTATGCTACACACTTGATGAGGCCTAGCAGCACAGCTCAGTGTGGGCTTCCAGGTGTCTGAATGCAAGCAGTGGGCTTCAGTTTCCTCTCCGGCTCACAAGCAGGAAGGGAAAGCTCACAACCATATTCTGATGAAATACTTCCAGTAGGAGATATTTTGAAGATAAAGCTGTATGAAACAGTTTGAATGAAAACTTAAAAATTGAAATTTTAATTGATATCTGAATACGTTATAAAAATCAGTGTGAAGCCCAGTATATTAAACAATGAACACACAGTGTAACAGTAACCCATGACCCTCACGCTCTGTCTTCATCCCGCCATTCATGATAGCACTGTTCATGAAGGCTAGAAGCAGAAAAAAACTGACATGTCCCAAACAGATGATTGGATAAAGAAAACATGCACATACATATTGGAACACTGTCCACAGAAAGATGAAATCATACCATTTATGAGAGAATAGATGGAAATGTTGATGGTTATTTTAAGTACAGGGAGTCATGCACAGAAAGACGCACACCATAGGATCCCACTCATATGTGGAAGCTAAAACAAGTGAATGTCATGGAAGGTGAGACTAGGGTGGCAGTTACCAGAGGCACGGAGGGGTGGGAAGCCACTGACAAGCAAGTAGTAGGTTAGAGTTAGACAGGAGCAGGTCCTGCTGAGGGGTTGTGGAGTAGCTTGCTCATCACTAACCAGAGAGTACTGTGTCTTTCAGAAAGCTAGAAAAAGGGAACTGGAATGTTTCAGTGTAAAGAAATGATAACTATTTCAGATATATTTAATCTAACTTGATAGACATATTATGAAATGCATAGATACATTATGAAATGTATCTATTTACTGAAACATTTTATGGTACTCCTAAAGTACTTTATGGGCAATTTTTATGTACTAATGAAAAATTTTAAAAAGAATAAAGAAATAAGCCAAAGGTAATCTGTACTTTTTTTTTTTTTTTTTTTTGAGACAGGGTCTCACTTTGTAGTTCAGGCTGGACCTGAGCTCACTATGTAGCCCAGGCAATCCTCAAATCCAGCAATTCTCCTGCCTCTGGCTCCCTAGTGCTAGGATTACAGGTGTGAGCCACCACACCCAGCACTGTGGTGTGTGCTTACCAGGAATCAAACTTTTGACCTTGCGGTTACAAGGTAGATGCTGGAACCACTGAGCTAAGTACCCAGTTGGGCAATATGTACTCTTAGAGTATTGATAGTGGCTACCCTGCAGAAGAGAGTAGTGGCTAACAGGGGCATGAATAAGGTTTTGAAAGTCTGATAACACTGTTTCTAAATATGAGTGTGTTCATCCTATAGGTAAACTTTACTTACATTTCCCATGTGTAATTATATTTCAATAAGAACATTAAAAAATTACTGAAAAATGTTGTACAAGTTAATGAAATAAAAGTCAGGGTTGGGTTTTGCTCAGACTGGATGAAGCTTGGCAAAATTTCATTAAAAGTAGAAAAATAAATTCAAGTAAATAAGAAATGGCTCAATTAGATCAATACCATTCTTGATTTTTTTTTTTCCCTTTTTGAGACAGGGTCTCGCTTTGTAGTTCAGGCTGGCTCTGAGCTCACTATGTAGTCCAGGCAAGCCTCGAACTCAGCAATTCTCCTGTCTCTGACTCCTGAGTGCTGGGATGACAGGCGTGAGCCACCACGCCCGACACTATACCATTCTTGATTTTTGAGAGAATTTATGTAATTCATTAGTGAGTATCTATGATATATGTTAAGATAATTTTGGGCCCTAAAATGAGTAAAAGAATTATTTTCATACTCACTTGGACTAAACCTTTTAGATATTCATAAAATATTACTTTGCATGGAAAGTACCCATTCACACATTAAGAATGTTCTTATATTTCCACTTACTCTAATATTTCCTGTTTTTCAACATTCTGGTTGATTCCTGCTTCTTCTGAAAAGTGTTTTATAACTAATTTGGCACAAGGCCTTGCCAAAGGAAATGATGAATAAATAGTTATTAGTGCAGTATCTATGATGGAACCAGCATTCAGAATACAGTATACACATTGATTCAAACTTTTGTTTTAAAGGAAAGATTAAAAATTTGAATTTAGCACTCTACGGTAAAGGGATGTTTGATGCGGGGATATAGATTTTCCCTAACTAAAGAGTTTCTATAATGTAATAAATATAAATAACTGAAAACACCATTAGGGATAAACCTATTTCAATAGTCAAATCAATCTTGAGTAGAGGTGCCAGATTTAGCAAACAAAAATAGAGAACCCTCAGATAAATTTGAATTTCAGAAAGTTTTCAGTATTGTGTTGTATTTATCTAAGACTTCTCTTTGTCTGGACTTCTTGTATTTTGTCTGGCAACATGCGTCTCGAGGTGTCTGTCTTTCTGTACTGGTTCCATCTGAAGACCGACCAGGGTTGGGCATACTCATGGAGAAGTTAGTGGGCACACTGCCACTTTGTGGCAGCCAAGAGCAACAACATTACTACTCTTTAGAAGAGGTGCAAGTCCAGCAACAGGATCATCATTTTCAATTTGCATAACTTATCAGATAGAAGGATAAAGTTCAGTGCCGTTTTGAGACAGAAGTATGGAAATGGCCATGCTTATTTTAGATAGCATCAATTTTGGCAGGCATGATGGCAAAATGTATGTCCTTTCTGAGGGACCAATATTCCAACATTTCTAGATAAGGTTTTGGAGAAATGAGGAGATGACCTGATCATTGAATACTGCCAGAAACAACATGTGAACTGTTCTCATATGACTGCCAGTAATTATGAAGAAATGCTTATAAGAGTATGATGTTACAAGTTAACTACATAATTTTGCATTTGGTTAGTTCTATTTCATCAAGGTTTGTTTTCAGAATACTTTTGAGGGCAGGCGCTTTTCCCAGTAAAGAAAGAAAGGATACTTTAATTTCCTGAGGATTCCACATTGAGTCAGTAGTAGGTCTGAAGAGAACAAAACCCCCCTGACTTTCAACTTTGTAGGACTTTCAGTAAGCCACACTCACAATTATATTCTGAAATAACCTTTATAAAGCACCTTAAAATAATATTTCAGAAATACTAGCCATACATGGTGAAAAGATAGTCTTTGGCAATAATGTAAGATGCTCTTCTGGGTATAAAGAATTCCCAAGTTAAAAGTTCTCCTGTGTCTTTAAAACCCCTGAAGGAAGAAGAACCTTTAGAAATTCAGTTGGTTGTGTGCTTTGTTCTTCTGACAAATCATCCACTTTATAATGTTTTTCAGAGAGTGGATAGTCTTGAGAGATAATGAACTTTTAATATATGAAAGAATTTTTTGAAGTTAATTTGCAATAAGCTACTAAACACTTATTTACTAACAATATGAAAAATATTTTTTAATTGAATTCTTTATTGGTACAATTTATATACATATCAAAATCACATATAATATTGGGAAATTTGTACCAGTATATGCCACAAGTTAATTCTCATTTTTACCCATATCCCTACCCACTAATATGAAAAATATTTTCATTAAACTTTAAACCAGAGGGCAGAGGAATTAGTTCAGTGGTTCTGGCACCTGCCTGGCAAGTGAAAGGTCCTGAGTTTGATCACCAACAACACATACCACAGTGCTGGGTGTGGTGGCTCATCCCTGTAATTCCAGCCCTCAGGAGGCAGAGATAGGAGGATTGCTGAGAGTTTTGGGTTAGGTTGAGTTCAGAATCAGCCTGAACTACAAAACAAGACCCTGTCTCAAAAAACGAAACGACAACAAAAAAGACAAAACTTTACACTAGAGTGGCTACAGTTATTCAACTCTGACAATGAGCAAAGAAAGTGCAAATTTAGATATACATTCAATCATTACTTCTTATTAGAAACTACACTAGAAACTACACTAGATGTAGTTTATGTTGAAGTATTTGAAATCATTTTTACCCTAAGGCTGTTAAAACTTAAAAAATCATGTTAATCTTAAAAAAGTGCAACCCATAGTCTTACTTTTACTGTCAAGCAGAGACAAACACTAGTTGATTTTCTAGAAGCCACAGTTGGGCATAATGCTTTATTCAGTCATGCAGCTTTATCTTAATGAAATATTATTCAATCAATCAACATTTCAGTAATTTGTCTGAAGAGAGTAGAGAATTAAAACGTATGTATATGTTACATTACTTAGTTTAGCAATCTGCCAAACATGACATGCAATCTTGTGATAGAAGAAAATGAGCAAGGCCTCTTTGGCTTTAATCATTAATTGGTAGAGTTGTTGATCTTCCACAAGACTTTAACAATGAATTTGGTATTCTAGAAAAAAATAACCACTGTGAGGAGAGATGCTACTTGACTGAATGGGAAGTGATTGTGAACAGTCTACTATATACACACACAATTTCTTTGGGGTATCTGTATGATTACATATGAAAAAATGACCATAATGATTTCAAACAAAATTAGTACTAAGCAGGATACTTTACTAAAATACAGGTTTGCATCACAAAACAAGTTAATGGGTTGGGCTGGTGATTTAGCTCAAGTGGTACCGCGCCAACCTTGGATGCACAAGGGCCTGAATTCAATCCCCAGTATTGGAGAGAGAGAGAGAGAGAGAGAGAGAGAGAGAGAGAGAGAGAACAAAACAAGTTAGTAATAATGGGAAAATGACTATTTCCATTTCAGGGGTTGCTGATCATAATTTTAGAATTTCTTTTGCTACCTTTTTCTCTTCTTGGGCTTACACTTTCTCTAGGCTTTTGTATTTGAACACACATTTGTGTTTCTATATTTTTGTATTTGTGTGAGTGTGTTACAATTCTTACTTATGTTTCTTATTGCTGAGGCAAAATACCTGACCCCAAAAGTTAAAGAAGAAAATGTTTATTTAATTCACAGTCTGTAGAGGTTTCAGTCCATACTAGGCTGCCGCCAAGACTAGGTGGCGGCACAAACAGGCCTCACAGAAGAGAAACAGTTCATGATGTGCAGAAAATAGAGCAACAAGCAAGGAATGAACACAGCTCTTTTCTATCCCTTGTATCTTACTTGGGCTATATAGGATGGGCAGCACTCACATCCTTAATCTCAGCGCCCTTGAACCTAGCAATGCACTATGAGTAAATTCCAGCACCACATAATCTAGATCAAGCCACCTCTGCAAAAAGCCCCACCTGTGACTGCACAAAACTTCACAGGACTTCTGAATGCAAGGTGTGCCATTCTTTCATCACCCCATGGCAGTGCTCCCTCCCCTCTTTGGTATGTCTGAATAATATCCAGTTCTATCCCAACCACTTCCTTTCCATTCTTAATTCAAATGATGTCATGAAAATAGTTTCTTCATAGTTTTTCTGGTAATTTATGGCACAAGCCACAGGAATTATCCTGTCTTTGGCTCAGAAGAAAACTTGAACTATATGTTTGATTTTAATAATTAATGGAGACTAAAGTCACTGAACTCTAGACTTCATTTTACAGTAGTAAGAAATATTATTCACACTCAAATAAAATTATTCAAATTCAGTTCTATATAAAGAGAAACTCAGTGAGAGAAATTGATGCTAGAAATATTCTTCTGAAATGTGTAATATATTTTTCTGGATTGGATACAAGTGAAAGACAAGTTCAAAGCTCCTCACAAATTACAGTATGAACTTGATCATTAATTAGTTCAATTTTGGTAGTATGTGAGCCATAATTCTTCTTGCTTTTTTGTCCATGGTATTGGGAAATGAACTCAGAATCTTTACTCTAAGCTACATCCCATACCGATTTTCAATTTTTAATCTTGAAACAGGTTCTCACTGAGTCACTGAGTTGCTGAGTCTTTGCTTGAGCTTGCGATGCCCTCGCCTCAGCTCCTCAGGGCACTGGGGTTCCAGACAGGCACCGTCACACCTTGCTTGGAGGATTGTTTCTTTGGGAAAAGCGAAATTTGAAAACAATACTATCATCAGAAAGCCTGCCTTTCCTTGGCCAACTAATATGAAATACTCATCATTAATGTCAACAGTCTGTGGAGACTTAACTTCAGAATCAAAATGATTAAAACACCATGGTGAAGAGATTCATAGTTTTATGCCCTGCAATGCTGGCCCTGTTCCTGGACCTATGCGGGAACTTCAGAATTATTAATAATGCTTAAAAAGTGGTTCTGGAACAAAAAAATTGAAATTCTACCCAGAAACACAAAACAGATCTTTCTTCTATTCATCATATTTTTTATATTGTTTCATCCAATTCCAACTTTTTTGGTTCCAAAAAAATCCATTTTTCAGTACTATGGACTTTCTCACCTGTTCTTCCACTTTAAAACTTCATTTTCTTTACTCCTATTATTGGCACTGAGGTCATATTTTCATACTGTTAACGGCCCCAGTTTGAAATGCAGATATAAGAAAGTGACAACTGAGGAAAAACACTGCACTTTCTCTAAAAGGCGACGGTGGAAAGCCTCCCAGCGCTGCCATGCTCCTGTGGCCTGTGAGCTGCCTCTTCCTCACGCTGAAAGCCCCTGGGAGAGGCTGTACTGTGGATTTTCTCCTGAAAATTGCAGTGTACGAAACACTGATCATGACAACTGAACTGTTGATCAGTGTTTACAGAAAAGCTGTGATGTTTGTTGAAAAAAATGAATGAACGACAAGATCAAGTTACTCTATATACTTAGTAAAGAGAGCAACCTAAACCAGTCTTCAAGTAGTGTGGTTAAATATACAAGCCTAAGTGAATTACAAGGTTAAAGAGCTTACTTGGTAAGTGTAGTTTTCAAATTAATACGTTAGAATACTTTTGTTATTTTCATATACAGAAGCTGGCTTCAATGTTTTTCCTTTATCAGTGGTTTTCTAGGCCTTGATCAGTACTTTCCATTACAAATGACAGAAGCAAACTAAGTTAAAAGAAAGACTCCACTGGTTCACAAAATCGTGGTGGAAGATCTGGGATTGGGCTTCAAAACAAAATCAGACTTCTATGTCTGCATTTTTACTCGATGCCATACTCTCTTTCTACCATTGGTATCTCTTCCTTTTTCACATGATGGAGATGATGATTACGGCGATATCTCATATACTAAGATTTTTATGCCCAGAGATGGAAGATGTCGACGTAAAAACTGAAAATAACCCTATGAGACATTTGTGTATTCTAGCTCTCGTTCCATGCACCCTCCAGAACCAGTCCCAGACACATCGTCACTGAGAATCTTCATCTCCCTTCCTCCCTCACTTCCAACCTTTATCCCATTGCTCTCGCCACTTCTGAAGCAGTTCTGGCCATCCTTTTCCAACTTTAGTTGTGCTGTTATGGCTGCTTCCATGCCCTGCATTAATTAATTACCTTTCATCTCCACTTCGACTTTGAGGAAGAGCCAGAAGTTGCATGGTGCCAGAACAAGTCTATTTGATGAATGAGGACACACTGTAATGTTTTAGGAGCCTGCTTTCCATCGGATGGAGCCTGGCAATGTCATTCACTATCCTTTGATCACAATTTATAAAGACACTCATGAAAGAGAACTACCAGAACTGTTTTGATAAGTGGCAAGAATGATGAGATAAACGTATTAAAAGCTGGAGGAGAGTGTTTTGAGGGGTTAATGGCAATGGGCCTTTTATCATGATGAATTTTAACAGTTAAACACTTCCTGTACATTTGGATCGCATCTCATATATTATAAAGAACATGGACTGTTGAAGGTGTTACTCATTAAAGAGCATTAAATAATTGCTCCTCCTTATGTTCTGCAGGGAGTTTAGTTTGTGACATAACAAGATAGGAAAAGGTCATCAGTGAAAAGCTCTCACTAGTCTCTCAACTTTTCTAAACTAATTAGACTTGCATTGACAATAAAGCATGGGATTGAGCTTTGAAATTAGATGAGTAAATATAAATAGAATGTATTTAATTAATTTGAACTAAATTTCTTCTTTTCCCAAGTTTAATGCTTTTTAACTCAGGATTTTTTTCTCCCAAATCAGAATAGTATGTTATTTTGCAGAGCTGGAAGCATATAGGCATATAGCATACTAAGACTTTTCTGTGGATTTTTTGTTAGTCACTGGAATCAGGTTTCTTTGCCATTAAAAACCAACTTTACTTTAACTATCATGCTGTGAAATCTTTTGCTAAATCTTTCTACTTAACCGATTTCCTCAGTATTCCATTAGTAAGAGTGTTAAGATCAGAGCATAATTACATTCGTTTTGAATTTTTTGCACACAAGTTTTTACTGGCAAATGGATAAACATTTAAAGTTACTCATTGTCTATGAATTTCTTTTTGTGGTACTAGGGATTGGACCAAGGGCCTCACACATTCTCATCCACTGAACTACACCCGTGGTCCTTCTTATTTATTTTTTTTTTTATTGTTTGAGACAAGGTCTCGCTTTGTAGTTCAGGCTGGCCCTGAGTTCACTATGTAGCCCAGGCAAGCCTTGAACCCAGCAATCTTCCTGTCTCTGCCTCCTGAGTGCTGGGATGACAGGCATGAGCCACCACGCCTGGCACTGTGGTATGTGGTGTTGATTGCCAGTGGGCATGAGTCACCACACCCAGCATTGTATGTGGTTACCGGGATCTAATTCAGGACCTTGTGCTTGCGAGGCAGGCGCCAGAACCACTGAGCTAAATCTCTGGCCCCTGTGGTCCTTTTTAAAAACAGCTATTTAGAAATAGTCTTTCTGAGTTGCCCAGCCTGGCCTTTGTCTCATGATCCTGCAGCCTTATCCTCTCAAGTAGCTGAAATTACATGCAGTCACTTGGAAAATATGGTTACCCTGAGAGAAAAACTATTTCATGCAGCTCTTGTATGACATTCAGGAATTCACTTGAACACTCACTCTATGTTATCAAAATCTAGGCATTAGAATGATGTACCTTGAAATATCACATTTTTTTTCTTGTTTCCAGTGTTAAAAAGTGGAAGCCTATATCAAGAATAAGCTAAATTTATTATCTTAAATACCTATGTTCATGAATGCTAAGGAGCTAATGCCATAATTTATGTAAAGTTCTCTAACAATGGAAATTCAAGGCCCTTTTAAATAGTATTTTATGTTTTAAAAAAGGCATTCATGTACCAGTGATTAGCTTTCCCTGAAACTCTAGCATGTATATATTTCTGTGGGCCTAGTTCATTCGTTACTTCACTCAGCAAGTATTTCTCTTTTTTTTAAGTATTTCTTATACAATTATCAATTGCCCAAAGTGCATTATTCAAGTCCCAAGGGCAATTAGTAGCCTGTAACTTTTTGTAAAACCTCAAAGCCATTGGTTCAGTCATGGTATTTATATACTAACAATGAGTTTTTCATTTGCAAGTGTGAAAAAGGACCAGATATCATGGCTGGACCATGTTTAACCAATTTGAATAACTAGAATGGTTTTAATTTAGTTCATTTTCATATTATGAAAAGAAAACATAATACCATATATTTTCTTGGTATATTGATTTACTTTATACAAAGCAGTTTCATATCCATTAGTTCATCATGAGCTCATGACAAACATGCAAAGCATACCAGGAAAGTATGCTTCTTCTTTGCCAAGAGACTCAGAGAGATGAGAGGGCTCATGAGGTCATGAGGCAAGTAGATAAGACAACTGGCCTGAAGATAGGCTGCTTAAGTCCAAGGTCACTCTCTTGGAAGACCTGCTGGGTCACTTCAGTCAGACTAAAGACCTTTATGTCCAGTTTTTCTTCTAGGTTATGCACTCCAAAGGAGAAATCTAAGCCAGGAGAATAGTTAAAATGAACATTTTCTCATTTACTCAAATTTCAAGGCTGTACAGCTAGTTTAAATTTAGCACCCTTTAAAGCAAAGATTTCTTTCAACTCCAATGAAACTCTCCATGACTAATATCTTTGAGTTATTTACTTTTTTTTTGTTGTCATTTATTTGAGTTTGAACATCTACAGACACTGCTGGAAAAATAAGCATTTTTCTCTTGGATTTATCTTGATTAACTATAAAGATAGAATTACTTCTGAGGTTAAAATGAACCCTGGAGATTTGGTGGTTCACTGCATCTACTTCCTCTAAAATTCTGGTAGTTCATGGTTGTGAAATTTCCTTAACTTCAACTACGTTACTTGATATGGAAAATAAACTACACAAATCAAATTCTTTAAGCATCCCACTATTTCCGTATTTGGGCAAACTACAAAGCATGTTCGCTATTTAGGACTCTGGTATAGTGACTGGCAAACAATCTAAGAAATTAAAGAAAAACAAAATAAACAAACATTAAAGATCAAAACAAGTTAGAACACTGGTCATTCTGAAACTTCTCTCCATTAAATGCATTTTATATCCCAGAATGAATTTTATTTTTTTTTCCGTACAAGTAAGAAATATTTAATTAGAATGTATACTTTTTTTTTCTAAATGAACTTATTGTAATGCAACACCATGCAATTATAACAAGCAGCAGAATTTCAGGACTGGAGCCAGGCATTTAGTTCACTTCTACTGACAATCACTTCTTAACATAAACCTTTTTCTGAGGGATGCAATAGTGACAAGTCAGTTGCTAAACAAAGCCTACACAGTCCCCAGGCCTAATGCAAAGTTGAAAACCTTGAGAAACTGAAGTGCCAGTCTCCGTACAGTTAACTCAAAGACTCCTTAAAATATGAAACAAGTCTTGAATCTTTTTTTTCTCTTACACCACAAGTGAAATCTAATCTAATTTCAGATATCTCAATGTGCTTAGAAAGATATTTCCTTCAACAAATCTTGTACTTTCTTGAACAGAAATGATATTCAAATATTTATTAATTGTCAAATATAATGTTTGCTGTGCCGTTCATGCTGACGAGTCTGAAGCTGGATCACTGTTTTTTTCTGAATATTATATAAAACGCGATATATCCGAGCCACTACAGTGCTGTTCCTGCACATTTGCCAGTTTCAAAACGCTTTGCTGAGTAATTTATCGTTGGTGTTATCCCTTTCCTTTCCTCATTCTATCTGAGAATCAGCCAAACACTAGCTACATGTATTTGCATTTGCTAATGCCTCTTAACCTGAACATTTCTTACTGAAGGAAAATCACAGCACTAAAGGGAAAGAAATCCAATTTTTGGCTGAGGTTGCTGTACCATGGGGTAATATTAGGTGAAAAATAAAGACTGAGGGAATGTAAATTCCAGTTTATTCACTTCTTAATTTTCTTCCTAATAAGGTAATTCTGTTACATAGTTTTCCTCCCACTTAACTAAATAGCTAATCTCTGACATCATAAAGAAAACTGCAGTTCACATCCCTAAGGTTAATGTCACCCAAAGATAGCTTGCTATTTTAAATAATATGGAAAATGCATTGGAATGACAGATAAGTAAAATAATCCATTTTATTTTTAACTACTTTTGATGTGTTCCAGACTTTGGATATTCAGACAGAGGAATAATGGAAAAGTTATTTTTCCCCTGAAATGTCACTTCCACATAACACTATTTCTATATCTCTATCCCTGACTTTTTTGAACAAAATTGATAAATCCAATGCTTCTTTTCTTGCCAGGAAAATGGTAGTGTGCTATTTTATCCAGCCTAAGATCACTGGCATGCTTTCTGGAAGAGTTCTCTCAGGTATATTTCTAGGTAGACGTTCGTTTCTCTCTCTCTCTCTCTCTCTCTCTCTCTCTCTCTCTCTCTCTCTCTCTCTCTCTCTCTCTCTCTCTCCCTCTCCCTCTCCCTCTCCCTCTCCCTCTCTCTCCCTTTCCCTCTCTCTCTCTCTTTCTCTCAGACAAGGTCTCACTTTGTAGTTCAGGCTGGCCCTGAGTTCATTATGTAGCCCAGGCAAGCCTCGAACTCAACAATCCTCCTGCCTCTGCCTCCCGAGTTCTGGAGTATTATAGGCCTGAGCTTCCACACCTGGCACTGTGGTATGTGGTACTGATTGCTGGTGGGCTTGAGTTACCACACCCCATATAGTTGTATGTGATTGAACTAGGGACCATTTGCTTGCTAGGCAGGTGCTGGAACCACTGAGCTAAATCTTCAGCACTAGAAGTTTTTTGTTTTTTTTTTTTGGTGGGGAATTTGAAGATGTTTTTTTCCTCATGACTCAAGGGTAGGATCAAATACTGGGATGCAATGTTATTTGTCATTGGCTCTCCACCTGGGTGCAGTTTTACTGAGATTTGATGGTAGGACCTCATATCT
>PVIC010004587.1:0-61817 GCA_004025085.1 Thryonomys swinderianus
GAGAGAGAGAGAGAGAGAGAGAGAGAGAGAGAGAGAGAGAGAGAGAGAGAGAGAGAGAGAGAGAGAGAGAGAGAGAGAGAGAGAGAGAGAGAGAGAGAGAGAGAGAGAGAGAGAGAGAGAAAGACATTGACATTGAGGGACAGAGACAGCATGTTTTCTTAAAACAGTGCTAAGTGGAGCGAGGGAAAATGATGGAACAAGAGGGGCAGTTTGAGCACTACTGAAATTTTAAGATGGCACCTGGCTCCTCTAATGCTGTGGGGACGACATAAGAAAGGCAAGAGAAGGGAGGCTCATATGAGTGGGCACAGAGGCCTGGGTAGGGCTGGCACCGGCGGAGGGAAGGGCAGGGCTGGGCTGTGGACAGTGCCCTGGGGAATGCCCATACTTCGGGCGCCGGGAGTGGTGCCGCCATGGCGGTTTTGGTCAGCACCTTTACAGTAAGCCGGGGGGAAGTGGGGCTGCTCGGGTGTAGCGGCGCTCTCGGCCTCGCGCCCCACACGCAGGTCACTTTCATCAGAACAGGAAAACGAAACAGGCTGCCCTGAGTGATTTATGGGAGGCCTTGTGTTTTGGGGATGTGATACTGCAGTCTGTGCTGCGGGACCAGGACATCTGTTTCCAGGGACGTGTGCTCTTTCCCCAGGACTGTCCCCCACCGGGGGTCTTTGGTCCCCTCGTAGAGTTACCCATTTCGTCTTGGTTGGTTGTTAGTATAATGGGGCCTCTGGTGCCAAGTGGTCTCTCCCCACTACTCGAGCATGGGTGGTCTGGGCCAGCTGGAGGTGAGCAGGAACTGCGTGGGTCCCACCCTGCCCCAGATGGCGTCCAGCAGGGCCGTTAGCTGTAGGATAGGGAGTGTGCCAGCTGTCAGATGGCATAGGCAGGCCCCCACTTAACGATTACACTTCAGCCATTTATTTGATTAAACTTCAGTTATTCTAACTGTCCCCATGTGGGTTTGTGTCCCTGGCTGGGGAACTCTAGTGCCAGCAGATTTGGGCCCTGCTCTGCTCCCTCAGGGACACATTTCCCCGGGGAGATCTGACACAAGAAGTCCGAGGGTGGTTGCACCTGGCTAGGGAGACTCGGGCCAGCTTCTTGCTTAAGTCTGCACTTCACAGATAACAAAACTGAGGCTCCTCAACCACAGGGAGCCTGTAGGGAAAGGATTTGCTGTGCCACGGCCTACTGAGTCTCGAACATGGAATAACTCCAACTCGTTCCTCTCTGTTTATAAATAATGGAGATGTGGCCTGGACACTAACATGTCCCTGTGGCAGGTAGGCCCCCCACCTCTTCCCTAAAGTGGGGGGAAACCTTTGCTCCTGGCTACCTTTGCCTACTAGGGTGTGGCTAAGGAAAGGAGCATCATTAAGGATTTGTTTGACAGGGAGGCTCAGTACAAGCCACATTTTATTATTATTTTTTTTATCTCACACCCCTCTGGTTTTAAAAAGGAAATACAAATCCCTAGGTGTTAATGAGGAAGATTTTTGTTTGCTTACATCGCCAGGTCTTCATCTAAAAGCTGTTGGGAATTTGTGAGCCCCACCCTACCTCGTTTTAGTACTCCCCACTAATCCCTTCTTATGACAGGCCATGCAGACTCCTAGTGCAGCTGGATGCACCTCCTAGCCCCAGCCCCGTCACCCTCTGCACTGATGAACCCCGTAGCACATGACACAAGAATGTGTATGGACAAGCCCCACCCCATACATGGGAGCACAGACTCATTGTATAAGGAAAATTAAAATGTATTAACTTGCCTTCCAGATGCCCCCTGATAGCAAGTTTAATTACTCTGGACATAATTAAATGAGTTTAAGAGATTAGAAATACAAGGGGGAAGTGAAGAGCATAAATTTATAGGGAAAAGGGAAAATTTAATTCTGGAGTCTTCTGTCACTTGGTGGTTGGAGTGCAGGGGATTAGGAGAGATGGAGGGAATACTTGGGTGGAAGCGGAATGAGGAGGGTTTTAGGAGGGTTCAACTAGTTGGGATGTACAGTAACCATCGCTTAGTCCACACAGGTAGCAGTGCAGCAATACATGCCTGGCAGGGCTTCTGCAGGCGGTCAGGCAGTGTGGTGCAGGTGCGGTCACTAGGGAGATGGGCAAGCTGATGGCTGTGCTGGGACCTGCCCCTCCTCCTGCTTCTGTTCTGAGAGCTTCCCCAGCTTGCCACAGACCTTTCCTCTACCCCTGGCTTTTCCTGGGACTTGCAGCAAAATCTGCACCTTCTTGGAGTCTGTAACCAATGAACTGCTCCCTACAGTGCTGGCTGCTTTATGTTTTCTGGCACATAGTCACTGCAGACCTCCAGGTCACTTCACCTCAACCTTGCCATGATGTGTGGAGTAGGGGTGAAGTGGCAGATTGCAGGGGAAGCCAAGAGACCCCTAACCCAGCTGGTTCATCAGATGCTGTGTTTCTCTTTTCAAAACCCACATACTCATATGTACGCACATTAATGCACACTTAGGCACACCTATTCACTCCCCCAACTGACGCCTACCAATGTGTTCACTTGCACAGGTGCTCAAATATTCATATATGCACACACATGAATACACACTCGAGCACACATACATTCATTCCTCCACACATGTACAACTATGTACCTATGCAGTATGGTCAAGAAATATGGTGAATATTTAAATTAGAAATAAAAATTACTATAGTAAAAGACATATTGCCATTCATTCTCCTCAGGATATTCCCCTTCACTTTGCACACACTTATCCCATTATTTTTGCTACTTTCTGAAGAAGTTCTGTAGATCTTCTTTCATGAGTGTCTTCATGACTAGCTTCATGTCCTGAATTGATTCAAAGCATTTTTGGAAATTTGTCAAATAAAAATATTGTGGTAAACCTTCATTTTCCTTATTCATTAGAACTGACACTGGCAAGTTTTTGGCTCTTCCCCAAAGTTAAAATAACTGTTGTTATGGTTTGTGTCTAGATGTCCCTGCCAAAGCTTCATGGGGTAATAGGTGGAGCTTCTTCAGAGGTGGCAGAAACTAGAGTATTTGATTGATTCGTGGTGCAATGCTAGGATTAGTGGTGCTAGGATTAAGGGCAGGTGGTTACAAAATTAATCCACTGATTAGATTGACACCATTCAAATCCTGGTAGCCTAGATGGAACATAAAAGAAGCAGAAAAAAAGCTGCTAAGTTCCCTTGCTTGCTTCCTTTGCTACCTTCTGCCCACCATGAACTGTTTTGTCTTTGTGATGCCCGTCTGCCGTGCCATCCTGCCTTAGAGCCAGCTGATCATGCACTGAAACCTCTATAAACTGTGAGCTAAATAAATCTTTTCTTCCTTAACTTATGGATATTTGGTAATTTGTCTCAGCAACAAGAAAGTAACTAAGACAACCATGAAATGTAAATGTTTGGAAACAGTTCAGGACATAGAGGTAGCCATAACACAGCAACTAAGGATACTCAAGAAAGAGGACTTTCAGAACCTCTTTAGAAAGTGGCAAGAATGAGTACTGGGTGTGGTGATGCACGCTTTATACTAGCATTTGGGAGGCTGAGACAGGAAGGTAGCGTGGAGTTCAAGTCAGCCTGGGCTACATAATGAGTTTAAGGCCAGCCTGAACTGTGTTGTCAGACCTGTTTGAAAAAAAAAAAGACAAAAACCCAAACAGACAAACAAAGTGACAAGAATGATGGTATAAACATTTTTGAGAGAGAATTTTCTGAGGGGGTTAATGGCAATGTGTGTCTTTTGCTGTAATATAATTTTTTAAAAATTTGAATAGTCAACAACTTTTTGTTTGCACCATGTAGGGATACACATGGCCACATACTTGACTACACACCCACAAGTATACAGAGGTACAACTAGACACTCAAGACTCAAAGTTGAACATTTTGGAAGAGAAATAACATCTTTCTTATTAATTTTCCCATTCAATTCCTTCCCTACAGAATCTGCATTTTCAGCTGGGGGAGAAAGGGGTGTGTTGTCAGTGAATAAGAAAGGCTGTTGTGGTCTGTCAGCTTTTCAGCTGCACAGGACGGAAGGATATTCTTCTTTGTGGTTTAGAATTATACTCTAGAAAGTTACAAACAGATTTCCACACCCTTTCTTAAGGTGGCTTCTCCCGCCCTGGCCCTGTTTCTAAAAAGCTGGCTCTAGGTAAGTTCAGATTTTTTTTTTTTAAATGAAAGCAAACATAAAACACCAGGACACTGAATGAATAAAGAAAGTGAAGGCAAAACAAGAAAGAAGAGATAAAGTGAAAATCCTCTTACTTTTGCAGCTTGGTTGGGGTGGGGGGTGGGGACTGCCAACTGTTAGGATGGTGTTTAGAAACAGAGTCTGTGTTATGTCTAGGGATCCTAGTATTTTGTGTTACTCTGACCCTGGCATTGTATCACTTCAGTGCAGTAGGGGTGTGCAAATGTTTAGCTCTGGTTGGAAGAAGGTATTTTGTATTCAAGCCAAATCTACATTTCTGATTTTAAATGGGGGGGGGGGTGCAGGGGAGAAAGGGGGCTGCGGCTGGAAGGGGCTAAGGTCAGTGTTCACAGGTCTGAGACCATGTGTAATATCACACGACACCTTTGTCAAACAGTGTGTCACCCCTCCCCCCACACACTTGGCTGTCTGGGTTTCTGTACCTAAGGGACCTTGCTCTGAGTTGTCTTCCCGCCTAAACTCTCAGACTCGCTTTTTATAAACCAGAAGAAATGAATGAAATTTGACCTCTTCAGTTTTTTTTTAAGGCGATGGCATGAGAAGCCCTGGAGGGTCATGTTCTCCCCGGGCAGGGCTGTCTGCATCCCCCTCCTGGAGTCCCTGGCTGTCTGAGGCCTCTGGACGACTGGGCGCTGGCGGGCAGGGGTGGTGTTGTGTTTCAGGCTTGTGTCCTTGAAGGGGAGTGGGGAGTCTGCAGTTCAGGGTCGGGTCATCTCCTCAAACCTCAAAGCGCTGAATGAAACCTGGGGGTCGGATGCACTTGGAACAGTGTTAGATGGCAGCAATTAGGGCTTCTCTGCTCTGGACTGCATGCAGCTCTGTGAGGCCAGGACCAGGGCAGTGCGGGCCAACGGCTGACCTGTCATCTCTGTAGACCAGACTTCAGCTCTGGCTTTAGTCACAAGGGCTTGGTCATCTTCGCCCAGTCCCGGTGGACATCTGTCCCTCTCCCTGTGGTCCTGCATGTGTACTGCTGCTCTGGACGAGACCTTGGCTCTGCTGGTCTGTGGCTGCTTCCCTCCTTCACCTTTCAGACATGAATATCTGTCGACAGGCAGAGACAGTGGGCTCCCAATGGAGAGCTGTTTCCTAGACTTTGAGACCTGAAGACTCCTAAAAAATTGAGACATTTTTAGTGAGTGATCACTAGTCTGCAAAGCTGGGAGACCTACAGACACTGGTTAAAATACTGAGTGTCACTGGGCACTGTCCCTTCTCTGGGATCCTTTCTTTCCTTTTTTTTCCTTCTGAAAAATGGGAATAAAAATAACTCAACAGTGAGGTTATTGTAAACATGAGTGAGTTATTGCATGCAAACTGCCTGGCATGGAGTTGGCTCGCAGGCTATGTTAGTCATTATTCACTTGGTAAGATTTATATCTAGCCCTTATTTCAAAGAGGTAGAGGCAGTTTATGCCTAAGTCTATGGGGGGGGGCAAATTTTTCAAATGTACATTTGGCAGAGGGAAAGGGAGCACGCTCACAAATGAGGCCTGAGTCCTTCCATCGGTCAAGACTTCTGACCAAATCATGAGCTCTCTGATTTTAAGAAGCTACAAAATTCTCTGCTCCTCCGTGTATTGTGGGGGAGGAATCCTTCCAGAACCAAGCAGTACCCTCAGGAAGGGCATGAATGCTCACTGCCCCATTTAGACCAGCTGCTGTTTTCAAAGACGTCCTTACATAAATCAAGGTCAATTGTACCTGCTTAGTGACCTGCTTGGATAAGAAACAGAGGTGGGCAGTGAGTGGGAGACTGGACAGCGGCTCTGTGTAGAAGTGTTAGCCTGGGGCCAGTGATTCGCGAAGTAGCAGCCTTGCCCCCGGCTGAGCCTCAGCCCTGAGCCCTGGCTTGCCTGGGCCAAACCTGCTTCAAGGTTGCTCTGTGAAATGAGCTTTATGTTTACAATATAGCCTAGATATCATAAACCCCACAGAGCAAACCATTTATTCCCTTTTGTGGGTGAGCGTCTCCATTCATGTTACTTCCACGTGAAAAAAATTGAGGCCTTTAACAGCGTAAGAGATGTGCTTCTTGCCACATCACTGCCAATGTGAAAAGCCCTAAAGTCAAGGAAAATCAGGAAAAACTGGACAGGGAAGATATTGTGATATAGCAGAAATAGCAAGGACTGATTTTTTATTTCTGTTCTGAGAAAGAGATGAGATCTTGGGTGGGCAAGTCTCCCTCTTGCCACTCAACTTTTCAGGTCTGTGATGGTAATATCTGCTTTATCTCATGGCTTCACCTCATAGTGGGTAAGAAGGAAGCAAAATGAGCTGTATACTGGTTACCCTCTCATCCTCAAGTCTTTCTAGGAGAAGCTAAGCTAAGTTACACCCAGGTAGTTTGGGGACCTTAGCATATATCCCAAGCATTAGCAACCAGGGTCAAAAGCCCAGACAAGGTTGACTCACTCAACCCTCCACAGTCTGGAGGGCTTGACATGCACCAGACAACAGTACTCTTGAGACTCCGATAGGGGATATGACAGGACTTTCTGATGTGGCCTTGCGATGCTCAGCATAAATCAGGAAACAGGACTTGGTGTTGAGCACAGTCACATTCAGATCCACATCTGGTTTTATGAACAAAGTCTCATTGTGAAGCCATGCCTGTTTCTTACCAGCTGTGGCATTTGAGCCTATAGATACTTTCACTGGCAGAGTTGAGCAGTTAGGACAGAGGCTGGCCTTCAAAGCCAGGAATACTTACTAGCTGGCCCTTGGCAGGACAAATTTGCCAACACTTGGTATAGAATGTAGATCAAAGGGCTGGGCCTGGTGGTGCACTCCTGTAATTCCTTCACTCAGGAGGCTGAGGCAGGAGGATTGCCACAAGTTCAAGGCCTGCCTGGGCTACATAGTGAGTATAAAGCCAGCCTGAATTACATAGTGAGACTTTGTCTTGAAAAGAAGAGGAAAGAACAGAAAAGAAAAAAGATTAAAGTACGCTGTCCTACAAGCTTCCTCAGAGTCTGGGGGCTTCCCCAAATTTTGGCTTATTTTACTTACAAATTTGTTTCTGTCTCAGGGGGGCTAGTATTAGTTTTGGGCTCAATGGAGAAATAAGTGAAGCATTTTTGTTGTTTTTTTTAAGTTTCTTCCTTGAAAAAAAAAAACAAAAGAAGAAAGTTGACCAGTACTTATTTATGGTTTTGCTTTTCATTTATATATATATATGTATATATATATACATATATATGTATATATATACATATATACGTATATATGTATGTGTATACACCCCCCCACACATATATTTAGTACGGGGGATCAAATTGAAGACTTTGTGCTTGCCAGACAGGTACAGCACCACTGAGATACTTGCTTATTTTTTTTTTTTTAAACTCAGTGAGCTAATGCTTTACACACAGTGAAGTTGATCTTCAGAGAAATTAAATAACCCCATCAAGATCATTCAGCTAGGTTAGGGTGAAATCAGCCTTTCAATCCAAATCTGTCCTTTTAAAATACTAGGCTTTTCCTACCAGAAGCTGAAAGCACCTCGAAGACCAGCCCTAGACGTCATCCAGGCCTTGGGAGTGTGAATTATATTCAGTAGCCTCTGCTTCATTTAGGAGTCTGATGTACAGAAAGGATCAAGGAATTACTCTGATGAGGGGAAGGGAATTTTGAGTTGGTGAGTGGAGTGACTGTGACCCCAACTCTCTGGAAGGCAGAGGCAAGAGGGTCAAGAGCTAGAGCTCAATCTGAGCAGCTCAGAAACTTAGGGAGATCCTATCTAAAGAGAAAAAAGTAGACAGTGTAGCTCAGTGTGAAGGCCCTGACAAGTCCCAGTGTTGAGAGAGAGAGACAGAGAGACAGAGAGGGACAGAGACACAGAGAAACACAGAAAGAGACACAGAGAGACACAGAGAGGGACACAGAGAGACACAGAGAGACACAGAGATGGAGAGAGAGACAGAGACACAGAGAGAGACACAGAGAGGGACAAAGAGACAGACAGAGACAGAGTGAGAGACAGAGAGAGAGACAGAGAGAGAGATGGACAGAGACAGAGACAGAGAGAGTGAGAGACAGAGAAAGAGAGACAGAGACACAGAGACAAAGAGAGACATACAGACAGGCAAGCAGGCAGATGGATAGAGAGACAGAGACAGAGACAGAGACATGGAGAGAGAGGCTCTGAGGAGGCCAGCTGCCCAGCAGAGCAGACCCTCCTCAGGCTGTGGCCCGTGCTGTCTGGGGACCAGCTCTTTGAGGGCAGCAGGAGAGTCCTCGGTTCTGGAACCTGCCTGGCCATGGGAAACCGTTGTGCCCACTGAGCTCTGGGACTGAAGCCAGCCAGGGAGGAGACTGTCTGACAACAAGGGGCCACAGGTGGCACTGGCCTTTTGCTTAATACATGCTCTCTCTTTTAATGAAAATCTGAGTGCTGAAGGCTGGCTTTGATTTGGTTTTATAGACCTGCTCTTCTTGCTCCCTGGGGAGGGGTAGTTTTTCAGTTAAGTTAATTCAAGGTAAACGCATGTAGGAAAAAGTAGGAATAGAAAGACATTTCTGAAAAGTTTAAAAAGTTAGAAGCCCAGTGATGAACCATTGCACTCTAGGCTACAGATCTTAGTAGTACACATGTTTAATTCTTGAAAGGCAAAAGTTCCTCAGCTGATGCAGGGGTGATAAGTCAAAAATGAGAATTAAACTAAAGATGAGCACACTGCCCCCCTCAGGATTCCAGAAAGTTTGACGTGGAGTCAGCTGTGTGGTGTGGAGGAGACATCATGGAGTTCTGGAGCTGTCACAGGTTGGCTGCTGCTGGGGTGAGAGAAGTGGAGGGGAAGAAAGAATCTAGGGTTGGGTAGAGGTGGCAGAGCCTGCCCTGCTGTGAGAGGGAGTGAAAGGTTATAGAGCAGACAGACAGATGTTTATAAGATATTAGGTTGGAACTATTCCATACTGGGTCCAAACTTCTAAAGAGAAATTTGGGTAACATGAGACTGCTATTGGAACAGAGCTGTGTAGATCACTGGGAACCTGGTTTCTAAGAAAAGTCCACATACAAGTGTTGGTACCACTTGAGCTCTGCAGGATGGGCCCACAGCAGGGCCTAAAGGGGCCTCTTCTTTGCCTTAGGAGAAACTTCGAGCTGCCCTCTTTCCTGGGCCATGTCCTGCTGAGTTACGTTGGGATGGGCTGTGGCCCACTCCCACTTCCACCTCAGGCCTGTGGTTTTGAACAAATCGGAAGCCTTGAGATGGTAACCCCAAGAGCTAGGAGACTCCTGTGGCAGCCAGAAATGTGAGGTTTGTCTTCACAGAAAGCAAGGACCACAGGCATTGGTGGCAGCGCCTGGGTAGAGGATGGAGTCATGTGGAAAGCTCTGAGGTTGAGAGACTGTTGATGTGGGCTGTGGAGGGCGGGCTGAGGCTCTGACCTCTGAGTTAAGGAAATGCCATTTGCTTTCTTTCTATACAGGAAACACACACACACACACACACACACACACACACACACACACACACACACACACCCCACACACACACATGCACATTCACGCACAAAGACCAAGAAGAGAAAAAACGTCCAACAGTTCATGGTCCTGTTTATTCTCAGACAGGCAGTGGACAGCCTTTCAGAGGTGTCCGACTGTGCCGTCCAGCCAGACTGACATCTGTGCGCGTTCAGGGTTTAAATGTTTAGTCTGCACGAGACCCCTGGGCCCCGGGGGCCTCTGCTCCTTATGGGGCTGCCTTAGCCATCGGCCTCCAGTCCTCCTGAGAAGTGGGGTCTGGTGGGGTTGTATGAGGGGAGCTCGGCTGTCCTAGGAGTCCGAGGGGTGGGCCTAGGCTGTGACCGTCATGGAAATCATAGGGAGCCTAAGCTGGGGACCCAATGGGCTGTGGGTCAGGATCTGTCCCCTTGTCGCCTCCTCCTTCCTGCTGCCTGCCGTTTTCTCCTCGTGGGGCAGGGTCAGCACTCTGCCTGCGTCCCTCCTGCATCTGTCTGCTCCTGTAGCCCTTCTAACGTACTGTCACTGCTGTGCTAATACACAGCCACGTAACTGTTTCTCAGTATGTCTGGCTCCTAAGTAGATCGGCCTTTTAATTTCTCTTTATATCTCCAGCTTCTACCGCAGCTATTTGCATAGAGATTTTTCTCAATTTTTTTTTAACAATTTTTGGGATTGACCTGCGTGGAACTCAGCGGAACCTGCTTTGTCAGAAGCTCAAAGAGCCCCCTCGGTGTGATGGAGGCGGACACAGCGAGAGGCGCTTGCAGACCTGAGCGCGCTCTCTGAGGAGGCGTCTGGGCCACGGTTAGAGACCGCGGCGCACAGGGGCGGCGCCCGCGTCCGGCCGTCCAGAACGGAAGTTGGCCCTGGGGTCCGCCGGGACAAAGCAGGGCGATGCGGGGCCACAATGTGCAGCAGCGTGTGTGTGTGGATGGTAGTCGCTGCTTTTCTAACTAGAGCCTCTACAGGGTCTGCGCTGGGAAAACTCTTGGAGTGATGTTAAATCGGGTCTAATATTCACCGACTTACTTCCTGCCTGAGAGCAGCAGGCAAACCACGATGATATAAGACCGGTTTTTAAAAAATGCTATTCCTGAAAATATGTGTTTTTGGCCTGTGTACGTAACACTTTGTCACTCAGGGTTCTCAGAGATTAAAGGGCAGAAAGATGCAGAAAGCAAAACAACCAAGTTCCGAATGTAAGTTATTTCTATTGATGAAAATAATTTGTAAAGATTAATTAGCAGAATGAGATGACTCATGTGACCACCCTTCCGTGGTTCGTGGTTGGAGGACCTACTGTGCACGGGACTTGGCACTGTGGCACGGCCAAGGTGATTCCAAAGAAACAGTACGTCCTTACTGAGAGCAAGTCATCGTGGTGAGGCGTTCTCAGCCTCTGAACTACTGGCGTTTGGCGCTGGGAGACGCTCTGTTCCGGAGGTCCTGTCTCGCGCGTACCAGGAAGCGGACCAGCATTCCCGACCTCTCCCCGCGAGAGGCCCGAGGCACCTCTCTCGGTCCTGAAAATAAGGTTATCTCCAGACACTGCCGACTGCCCCTGGGCCTCAAGAACTGCCAGTTTCATTGTTAACACGCTGTGAAGTGCTTCGCGGGACATTTGAAGGCCAAGGGATGAAGGGGGCGGGGAGCAAGGGCGCATTGGAGCTGCATCCGAGAGGCTGTGAGGTTTTCCAGGACCAGCAGAGCAGAAGAGGCCTTGCCACCGGGCCTGGCAGAGGGAGCAGTTGCTAGGTGGAAAGGCGCTAGGGATGCGATGGGCTTTGGCAGGAGTGCTGGGTGCAGCTGAACGATGACGGCGGTAAGAGCGGGCAGCAGAAGGGACATATAAATAGGCCATGACCAGGTGGAAGGGCTCTGCAGACAGTGCATTTGGAATTTATCCGTTTTCTCATGCTGGGAACAGCGAAGGTCTTTACACTTAGGTAAGCGTGGGCTGGGCTGGGGTGGGCCACTCAACTCGCCAGCCAATCAGATTGTATCCAAGGGAAGGAAGTGGTTTCCATCTGACCACCCTTTTCCCTGTTCATCTCCCCAACCTTCAACAGAAAGAAAGAGTGAAGTGCATCGAACCCATTTTCTGGCTTCTTTATCATATGGAATCAAGATTTTCCCCAGAAGCACAGGAGGCTAGGGATTTGTAGTTGCTGCCATACTATGTAGGTGTCAACAGGAGGAAGGGACTCTGCTTCTCTGTCTCAGTCTTGCATCGAAGCAGAGATTGGACAGTTCCTCACCTGTGAACGGTGCATGGAAGTGGTGTGGATCCAGGCCAGGATCCTTCCACATCCTTCCCCTCTTCCACTAGCCAGAGGATCTGAGCATGGCAGAGTCTCCTAATGGAAAAGTCTGGCCCGTTGAGACTGTGGGAGCTACTTGGTGATCAGAGCACCTATCCAGGGTGCTATATGAGTAGGAAATGAATTTCTGTTGGGTCAGAGCACTACCTTGAGGTCTGTTGGTCACAAGGTGTTGACATGCTGTAGACTGCTGTGTTAATCCAGTCTTAGGAGTGTAGCAGTCTACCTGTGGCCAGAACTGAGGGCAGGATAAGGAACCTGTGCATCCCTAAGGGGATGATGATGTCTGTGGTGTGTGTGTGTGCACATGCATACGCATGTGGCAGGTAAAGTGCTCGTGTGGCTTGCACTAAGGTTCCCAACTGGTAGCCAAGCCCTGTGCTTCTGTACCTTTCCTTCCCTAATTACCGTCCCCTTCTACCTCCTGCTATTCTCTCCTTCCTCTTATCTCTCAGCGACCAGGAAGCCTCTCCAACAGAGGCTGAGTGAACCCTATCTTCAGTTTACTGCTAAGTCATCAGGTTGAGAACCAGGAGGAAATCCTTGGAAGGTACAAATGTCCACCACTTTTCTTCTGATGGTTAGGGTCTTAAGCTTCCAAGCCAGCTGTGCTGCTTGGTAAAGACAGGCAATTGTGTCAACGTAGTGGATTCCTTCTGCTCATGCTCCTGAACACGAGAGGGCTGTCTGACATGAGTGTCCATGCGCACACACATGCATGCTGCAGGCCCAAGGTTGGACGCCGGACATGAAGTACTGTGCATTTGTGTGTGGGGTCAGAGGCCCGGTGTGGCAAGTTGGAAGAGCACGGCTGTGAGCACCTTTACCTTTGGGCTTTTCGGGAAAATGGCCTCTGGAGCTTTACAGGGAGCTTCTCACGAGCATCCTGGTGTCTGTCGGTGACGAGGTGGCAGGAAGAGAAGCACTGCGTTTGTAATCTCCTCCCCACGCTGCTCTTCCTTTCCCAGTCTGCCTTACCTGCTTGTGTACCGTTCCACAGAGGAGGGGGAGGAGGCAGAGAGGGAGGGGCTAGAGAGAAATTTGAGTGTGCCTTTCTTTCTTTCTTTCTCTTTCTCCACCCTCTGCCATCATTAACAGAAAAATATTTTTAAAAGATCCCTTGATGGCATCCCCAAATGTGAAGTCTGACATTTTCTTAGCTGATGGCCTTCTTTGTGAAGGTATTTTGTGTCCTCCCAGCATGCCTGCTGGATCCTGGTTTGCTGCGGTTGCTAAGGTAAATACTCTTTCCATTAAGCACCACAGTCCAAGAGTGGCCTAAAGCTCAAATAAATGACCAAGGAGCAAGTTAAACATTCCCTGGGGCGATTTTAACCTATGCAATGGCTTTTTGGGAAAATTGCCCATTTTTTCATGTTTTGGCCAGGGAGGGAGTGTCTCTTATTCCCTTTTTTCCTTTTCTTTTCAGCTATTTCTTCTCTTTCATTTATTCATGCATTGGATGAAGGGTGGAAGCAGGATGAATAAATCACAGAGAACTGCCCCCCTCTCCCACAGTATTTATAAAGCAAGCCGGAGCAGAATCCCAGTACGCATTCTGTTAACTTCGGGGGACCTGGGGCATGCCGCTGATTCTCATGGAGACCCCGCTTCCCTTTCCTGTGAAAAATACACAGCACAGCAGCCACTGGAGAACACTGTTCTTCTGGCAGTTTCCTCAGCTTAGGAGAAAGATTGATTCCGGGGTCTTGGTGACATTTAGAGTCCAGTGTGGCTAAAGTTTTGCACAAGGGATCGGCTTTGCTTATTCTCCTTTGCCTTATGGAGAAGGTGTTCACAGACCACTTCAAAGATGTCTTGCCAATTACCATGCTTTGTCATTGGGTGAAAAGCCATGGAATGGCTCTTCTTTTCAGTTTCGCTCTTGAGGGGTCTTGTTGGCCTGGGACAAGGCAGCATATGAGAGAGTTATGAGTGACTAGCAGCCTGGGGGCTCCTGCTGGGCTCCCCAGGAAGAAAGGTCCCACCTGGAACTCTGTCTTTCCTGGCTACCCAGCTTGGGGTTTTGGGGCTTCATGAGTGCTTCCATTTTCCACTAGAGGGTACATTCTTGCCACCCCTTGGGTGGGTGCTTCTGCCCGACCTCTCTAGTGGCTGGTCCTGCCAGGTCCTCTGCAGAATGCCCAGGTGCTCCTCTGATGAGAGCTGAGGCTCAGCTGTGGTGTGAATGAAGAAAGACCACAGTGATCATAACTCCCCAGGCTGGGGCTTTTACACCGTGTTTCTCAGGGCCCCAGGAATGAGGGGACGCATAGAGCCAGCTAGAGGGGGCTTGTAAAGGGGATGTTCCTCCACTTGCTGCATTTAGAACAGTGCTGCATCAGAGTGGGGTTGGTCATGTGCAGGGGACTGGCTCTTCCCCAACTGACTCACAGGCCCAGGACGCCGTTGAGCTACAGCCCCCTCAGCCTTCTCCCAGGTCCTTCTCCAAGACCCCCTGCTCCCTTCTCCTTAACTCCTATGAACTCTGAAGTTCTGGTTTGGGCCATTGCTCTGAGAGGCCTTCCTCCAACCCCAGCAAAGTGAGCTTCTCCCAAAGTTCAAGAGCGTTCCATTTCTAGGTGTTTCTCCAGCTCAGTGTATATAGTAGGTGCTCAGTAAAAGGATGAAAGGAAGAAAGGATGATTGAAAGGCACTGCCTCTCTACCCAGGAGTGGCATTTGCTCCTTTTTGATTTTTTTTTTTTTGCCACACTTCACGTTATCAGTCAATTTAACAGAACAGGTTAAAATAATTTCAGTGATGTGCTTTTAACAGGGACAGAAGACTAAGCCTTTTAAAGCACCTTATTTAAAGACAGCCCTCAAAGAATATAGTCTTTATTTCCCTTCCCAGTGGGGAAAATTCAAACTCCTGTTACATAGGTACTGGGTTTGGATCCTGGGAGTGACCTGGATGTTCTAGAGGCTCTCCAGGCTCTGGAACCTGATGAAGAGGCCTCACTGCCCATTGCTGAGCCTGGGACTTCTTGCTTAAGCAACTCCTTTGCCAGACTTCCTCAGGCCTCAACCCCAGGCTCCAGAGAAAGACTTGGATGAAGATATTAGGGAATAGTTCTCACACCCACCTCCTTTTCCTCCTGAAAAAGCCCAACTTTACTGTCCTCTCAGGAAAATTGGGAGAGGAAGAACTAGGACATAACTGGGGCAGGGGCAGGGGCAGGGGCAGGGGCAGGAGTGGGGGCAGGTTGAAGAGAATGCTTGTGTTTTTGGTTCTTGACTTTAAGTCAGTCTGTTTTTGTACTTGTGTCTTTTAAGCTTTTCCACATGTGCCCCCAGGGTCCGCTGGTGAGTGTGTTTTATAAACTGGAAAAATGAATCAAAATAAGACCCAGAAGGGAAACACCAGGAGGAGTGTGAAGGGAAAAGTGTTAGTTCCTCTGTACCTCCCAGCAAGGCCTGACCTGCATTTGTGGGGTCCCAGGGTCAGGCTTATTTGGCTTTATGGGTAAAATGTGGATCTTTGCTCTGAGAAAATCTGATTGGGTTTTGTACTTGGCCTGCTCTGTTCAGCATTAATTAACTTCAGGAAAGTAAAAAGTGATTCTTTTTTATTTGGCTATCTGGCTCCACAAACCCTGTTGGCTTCCTGTCGCCTAGGTGCTGGATTGATGGGACCACAAATGTATAACGTCTTGCACCGGAAACCCCCCACAATGGCCACGCAGAGACTCTTAGCTCCTAGTGGACCCCAAATGTAAGAAACCAGGAGGCCCATGTCCCAACTTTCAGTTTGCTTGAAGGAAATGGTACCTGAGTGATCCATCCATTTTCTTTTAACAGGTTTGGGTCAAAATAAGATGGAATGGGGCAGGGGCTCCCTAGAAAAGAAATTTTTTAATGGCCTGAAAAAAATCAATCACAACCAAAGAACTAAATATTGTGAATAGCAGCATATTTTGGAAATTTGAAGAAGCTTTGGCATCACTCCAAAAGGTGTGTGTTTACCCGACACAGTCTCCATCCTGTCATGTGAGCTTCTACCTCCCCCCTTGCCAGAGAAATTCATCAATGAACAACATTTTTGGGAATTCACAACTAAGGTATATATTTATCATTTTGTACTCATGCATATATTTGTACTAAGACATTAAAATACATCCTAAGTAAAATTTAAAGATTGATAGACATTGGTAATACTTGGGCTGTTACAGCCAAGAAAGATATATAAGATGCACATGTCCAAATGGAAAGAAGGAAATTAGGGCTCTAACTTTTTAATACAAGCCAGTATGAAGACATGGACTTTAATCAGAAAGCAGAGAAAAAAGTGAAGGTGACCCCTCCTTGTCATGAGACTCCTACCTTTCCCTATAGACACCTTCAGTACCACATGTGACCCTGGCCCTCTGTCCAACCACCACACAGAATGTGGAAGAGTGGGAAAACCTGTGTGCTGGACTATCTGGTGGGCTCAGTGCCCTCCAAAGGTGGTCCAGGGATCCCTGGACACGGAACTTGTTACCTTTCATAGTGAAAGGGACTTTGCCGATGTACTTCAGGCTTAGGATCTTACAAAGAGAGTATCGTGGACTATTCAGGTGGGTGTCATCTAGTTACAGGAAACTTAAAAGTAGAGAAAGTCTCTGGCTGGATTTAGAAACAAGTGACCAAAGAGGTACCAGGGATTCACAATGTGAGTAGGGCCTGAGGTGCTGTTGGAAGAGGAGCCACCTACAAAGCAGGAGCAGAGAGAGACACAGGCAGCTCCAGGGGGCAAATCCAGAGATGGAGCAAGATGTGATCTCAGTCTTCCAGGCCTGAGAACTGACTTTAGCCCACGGCCTGCCTAAGCTGGAAGAGGACCCTTCCCCAGACCTGCAGTGAAGAGTGCCGTGTGGTCTGAAAGCACCTCACTCCTTTGTACTACAACACGTCTGCTTGTTTCTTCCTGCTGCTCTGTGCCTCTCTGTCCTTCAGAAAACTGCCTCTCCTGGCCTCTCCCAAGCCTGTCTTTGTTTCCTTGGATTTTCTTCCTGTTGACCAACCAGAAGATGAATTCCAGTACCCATTATAAGCTGCTTTGTATTATTATTATTATTATTATTTTTTTTTTCGAGACAGGGTCTTGCTTTGTAGTTCAGGCTGGCCCTGAGCTCACTATGTAGCCCAGGCAAGCCTCGAACTCAGCAATCCTCCTGTCTCTGCCTCCCGAGTGCTGGGATTACAGGCGTGAGCCACCATGCCCGGCACTGTAGTATGTGGTATTAATTGTTGGTGGGCGTGAGTCTCCACACCCAACATTGTATGTGGTTACTGGGGATCGAACTCAGGACCTTGCGCTTGCAAGGCAGGTGCCGGAACCACTGAGCTAACCCTCCGGCCCGCTGCTTTGTATTATTGTCTAAAACACCAGTGATCTGCATGGCCACGGGTGTGTGTGTGTGTGTGTGTGCACACTCACAAGATGCTTTATTCATGTCTGTGGCCCTACTGTACCCAGCACTGCTGCACACACAAACCGACTTCACCAGGATGCATGTGTTGAGTAAAGGAATGAATGAAGAGACACTATTGGTTTCTTTTGTTCTTCTTTCTCTGACTTCATGTCTTAAACATGATTTAATAACGATAATTATCTTTTGCTCAGGTGAAGAGGGAAATGAGATTTTCCAAGGTGCTGCTTGGAAAGAGCCATACCACCAGTGTACCAGCTCCCAGGCTGTGTTGGGCTGCAGGCAGGAGCTTGGTGTTTGTCGTCTTGACCGGGACTAAGGAGCGGAGTGTGTGACTCAGAGTCCAGCTCTCAGCCTGGTGCCCACAGACTCTCTAAAGGTCCAGTCCAGCTCCATGGTGGTGGCACTTCCAAGACTTGTGAAAATTCTCTCTGGATTGAGCAGCTACCACGCTGGACCTGGCCCCTGACACGTTCTGGCTCCAGCTGTGACATGGCCTCTCAGGCTCCCAAGTTTCTGCTGTCCAGGACTGGCTGGGTCAACACCCGCAGGAGGTAGCCCTCCCCCTCCTCAGTCTGGTCTTGCCTGGCTTCTCTTCTGTCTTGTCTCAGAACCTACTTGGTCACCTCCTTCATCAGAAACATGCTTCCCTGTGCAGCTCTCTCAACTTCTAGCTATTCCTGCTGTTGTCTCCCAAAGACTTGTTGTTTGTCCCCACACTTGGCCATTGTTAGCCTTTTCAAATTAAGTTAACAGGTGTTTATTAAACACTTACTTATGCTCTGTTCTCTTCCTGGTATGTGCTCAGCTCCCAGAGGAGAGGGAATTACCAGTGACTGGACACTTACCAGAAGCAGGTGTGGTATGGAATCCTTTCCTTTCTGGCCACGTGTGATCGACAGACACCCCATGGCCATAACATTTTCCCTGGAGGAGTGATCTAGAGGCCTCCGATCACGTGCACACTGAGATGAGTCCGAGGGCACTTGGGCAGGTTGCTTGTGAGGGTGAAACTGGGGCACCCTAACGCCCATCAGGGGGAGGACGGCTAAGTGGTTTTAAATTCACAAGCTGCAGTGTTCTTAAAAACCCTGTAAATAAGTTGCGGTGAAGTCAAATGGTGAAATCCTATATGGCAGCTAAAATGAATACACTGAACTAATATAGAACAGATCAGGTGAATCTCAGAGAGCAGAATGTTAAAAAGGGATAGCGATCAGCTGAAGAAGCAGAAGTACAGTAAAAACCATTTATGTGAGATTTTAAGATGCACTGAATACTCCACATGGATAAACACATACGGAACTGCAGTATTAAAATATGCACGGGAAAGGTATTTTCCAGGGACTGGCAAACTCCCCTCCCGCCAAGGCCAGCTTGCCACCTGCTTTTGTATGGCGGGTGAGCTGAGAATAGTTTTTATAGTTTTAAATAGTTGGGGAAAAAAAATGAAAAGAAGAACAGTCTTTCACAACATCTAAAAATTATGTGAAATTCAAATTTCAGGGTCCATAAATAAATTTGTTGAAACAATGCCACACTTATTCTTTCACATCTCACCACACTTGCCACAGAACATGTGGCTCACGAAGTGGACCGTGTTCGCTATCTGCCCTTTGCAGACCAGGCACGCCAGCCCTCGATCTATATCAGATTCAGAGGAATTTCCTCTGCCCGGGAGAAAGAGAAATGGCACCCAGATGGGAGGGGCCCACTAGGGGTGACAGTAATATTTTATCTTTTAAGATGCTAATGGGCTACTGTGCTAATATTTTGAAAGTCTAAAACTCATAATTTAAAAAAGAAAAAGGTAGAAAAGTAATCCCCTATTCCCGCAAGCCCCTTCCCATCATAGGGTGGTTCCCAGTTCACAGGTGAGAATGTGAGGTATATACAGAATAAATGTTGGGAGAAGATTAAGTTTGGGATTCTGCCCCCACAGTGTCCCCCTACTCTAGGCTGCTCACTGGGGGCCTGCAGCCCAGCTGGGAGTGAAGACTGAATGTGTGGGGTCAGCGTCTGCCTCTGGGTGACCACTGTTTCATGACCCCGTTTAACAAAATCCCCCGTCATGATATCAGTATCTTCTATGGGGAGAAGAAGAAAGCCAGAGGCCATCTTTGGCTGTAGCACCTTTGACCACATTGTCTACGTAGGAGAATAACGGCTTCTGCCCTTGCGGGCTTCCTGTTTTCCAAGCTGAGTCGCTCGCACATAACACATTCAAGAACTCCATAAGAAGCAAGCTGCCGCTGTTACCCACGATTCAGGACTAAGGTGAGTTCTTTAATGTCCTCGGAGGGCACCGTCACACTGCGGCTGCGCAGGTGAGGAACCTCGGACGGACAAGTCCTCCCTTCTCTTCCCGCTTCTGATCCTGCTCCCACCACATTATAGTGAGGATGAGGTAATTTGTGTAAAATGCTCAGCACTCTTTCTAGGACCTGAAGACATCCCTCCGCGTCACCTAGGGCGTCACTGTTGTTTTTATTATCATGACAAAAACACCATTCTAGAATTTTTTACCCCGGGTGCCGTTTATTTTTGTCAAGACACGGGAATATTTGAGATGATCCTTCTGTGACATAGCTCTGGTCATTGTTAACACTGCATGTTCTCCAGCTTGCTCTAAGGAAACCGAGTCTGGGGGCAAAGCCTCTACTTGGCGTGTGTGAAGAGTGCAGGCTGGTGAGGCGGGGGTCACCGGGACCGACTGCTTCTCCAAGCCTCAGGGGCCTGGAGCGTTTCTGCAGTGGGTGTTGGACAATCGCTCTCAAGCAGCAGTTGCCGAGGCTTTATCGGAGCGGGGCGTGGTTTCCTTGAATGTGGCTCACAAACTTCTGGCAGTTACTCTTCTTTGAGGAGGGAGTTCCTTTCCTTTCCTGGAGAGGCAACTGAAGCGAAGATGGAGCCCGCGGCCAGGAGAAGACTGACGGAGGCACAGGGGGAAGGACCGGGAGACCGATGCCCGTCCAAGGGCTGACAGCCCGGTTGATCGTCCTCAGGGGAGGGAGGCAGAGGGAAGCACCTGCTTGTGTCTTCTCACTCCTCTCCCTCTGTCCACCTGATCCCGAATACTCCCTCTGCCACCTGAGCTGAAGAAGTGCCTGATCATTATGATTTCTCAAAATTGCCACATAACTATATTCAAATGGGGTCTGAAGTAGAACCTAAGGTGTGTGAGAAGGTTGAGTTCTGCGGAGGAGAATGGAGGAGGGGTCTTCTGCCTGTTCCTTTCCCTGCCACAGTGTTTGGCCCTCCCCAGGCTCCTCCACTCCAGCCCTGGGCAGCCCCTGGGTGGCCTTGGGGCCTGGCGTGTGGTGGCACCCACGACATATCATCTGTTTACTTGATTGATGTGGATGTTGTGGCAGATAATTTCTGTAGCTCAGGTCGCTGGCTTGGGTTTCTTGGGGAGCATATACACTCTGTGGAGTGGAGTCCCTCATCGCAGTGGGTGCCCTCTTGCCTGCCAGTCATTCTAGACCAGAGATTGGCAAACATTTCCTGTAAAGGGCTGGATAGTAAATCTTTTAGGCTTTGTGAGCCATATGGTCCCTGTCACAACTACTCAACTCTGCTCCCGTAGCATGAAAGCCACCACAGACAGATCCATAAATGAGTCATTATGGCTGTGTTCCAATAAAACTTTACCCACAGGATAGGCAGCAAATCAGATTGGTCTGATGACCTGTAGTTCGCTGACCCTTGGCTTGGACCAAGGACTTTGTTGGCTTCAGGAATCCCTTTTGGTGACCAGAGGGAGATTAGCATATCAAGGTGGCCTCACAGGTACCCACTCTGGCTCTCTGTCTCAGCCTGCATTTCCTCTTAGGATTCAGAAGGGCAGTGACCTAGCTGTTAAACCGCTTCTGGAGGGTCTGTCCCTCTCCTTGATTCTCAGAGGCCACCTCCGTGGAACTTTTGCTGGTTGACTGTTTCTAGTTTAAGGGAACTATGGAAAAATCCCAGAAGATTAGGAAGGAAACTCAGGAGGTAAGGGAGAACCAGAGGCCACAGCGGCCACTGCTGGGCTTCATAGAAGGTTTGAATGTCATTCACGGTCATGTGAAATTTTAGAGTAGGGTGTGCAATCTAGTGACTAGAACCCCAAGATCCATGATCAAACAGCTTGAGTTCAGGGCCAGAGGGTTAGCTCAGTGGTTCCGGCACCTGCCTTGCAAGCGCAAGGTTCTGAGTTCAATCCCCAGCAACCACATACAATGCTGGGCGTGGAGACTCACGCCCACCAACAATCAATACCACATACCACAGTGCCAGGTGTGGTGGCTCATGCCTGTAATCCCAGCTCTTAGGAGGCAGAGACAGGAGGATTGCTGAGTTTGATGCTTGCCTAGTCTACATAGTGAGCTCAGAGCCAGCTGAACTACAAATCAAGACCCTGTCTCAAAAACAAAACAAAACAAAACAAAACAAAGCAGCTTGAGTTCAAATCCCACTCCTATCACCTATTAGCTGTGTTATCTCTCTGGTCTCAGTTTCCCACTATCTGTATAATGGGGCTAATTATATCACTGACTGCAAAGAGACCTTTGTCCTGTGGGATCACATGTATCAGGGCCTAAAAACACCAAAGAAAAATCATGCTCAGTGAGTCCTGTATACTGTGTTTCTGGTAACAGTGTTGTCATGAATACTAGCTATCAGCAGGGGCTCTACCTGTCAGAGGGAGTTCTTTAGTGTTCACGTTTGGCTGGGTAGTTGGAGGGACTATGTTACTCTTTCATTCTGCGGCATTTACTTGCTAGTGCCTCATGGCTCAGATGTCCCACGTGAAGATTTGGGTTCTTCGGGGTGTTTCCTAGGGCATCTGTTTGGTTTCTTTGCAGCCTATGAAAGAACCACTTGTTTAGCCAGTAAGGTACAAGACACCCCGCAACTGAGAACCCCTTCAGACTAAGGGCAGGAGCCTTGCCTGTGGGACACTCTTGGGGACCCAGTCTGGGCTGGGTGGTGGTAGCTGTGCTCTGAGCATGAGCCAGCTGTTCCTTTCACATCATGAGAGCTCCTCCCTGGTTCTACTGGGCTCCTCCTCACTTCTCCTCTCACAGCCTAGAGAAGAAATTATCCATAATGGAATTAAACGTACTTATCTCAAAGTACATTTTTCTTGGAAGAGGGGTCCCTTTCCAGTAATGCTTTAGAGCAGTGAGACAAAGAGAGAAGGATGGCTTTGACACCTCCCCACGGGAGCTCTAATTCTCCTACCTGCGTGTCTTTCTCAAATTGGCCTCTTTCTCACTGAAATAGGAATTGGAGGTAAAAGCTGGTGGATGGTGTAGCTTTAAAGTTAACTGCTTCTCTGAAAATATCTTCCAGTGAATGAGGAGAGAGAGACAGAGACAGACAGAGAGACAGACAGAGAGACAGAGAGAGACAGAGAGAGACAGAGAGAGAGAGAGAGAGAGAGAGAGAGAGAGAGAGGGAGAGAGAGAGAGAGAGAGAGAGAGAGAGAGAGAGAATAGCTGTTTCTCAGGTTCTGGACTGGCCTCTTCTGGGGACTGCCCCCAGAGATCTCTGAGGCTCTCAGTAGGTTTGAGCTCTGCTGTCAGTTGAAGCTTCAGAAGCCTTTCTTTTAGTCTTTCAGCAAAATCCCAGTTTATTGACCTTTGGGTCCCAGTGCCAAGCCTGGCTCTGGATTTATCTACCCCACTGGGGCCAAATGCCTGACTTGTTAGCCATGCTGAATGGTTTTATTTGTTTTTGTTGTGCATTTTTATCATTTTTGTTCATGTGTCTGGAGGCTTTCCTCAGAAAATGATGGATGCGTTTTCATAAATCAAAAAATAAATGAGAACGTATATAAAGGCAAAAAATAGACCCAAGCCTGGAATTTGCCACTAGGAGCTGCTAGCTATTTCCCAGGGAGGATGCACTTTTTTATTTTACAAGCTCAGATCTTGCCTTATTTCATAGAGCATGATTTTCAGGATTTTCTCTAATAGTAATGGCTGCAGTAATAGTGATGACAATTCCAACTGTGTGATATAGTAGTAAATATTTTTTGTGGATTAGTCCATCTAATACCACAGCAATCTAATGAGCCAGAGTGGTTATTATCCCCATTGTACAGCTGGGTAAAAGGTTTTTTGACTTAGCTAAGTTCCCTCAGTTGGTGTCAGAAGGGATTAAAATGCAGCTTCCTCAACTCTTGACTGACATGCCACACTGGACTCCCATTTTAGTGTTTGCTGGGAGTGTTAAAGGGTTGTGGGCGTGGCCCCTCCAGCCAGTTTGTCTGGGAAGCAGGTGGTTGACAGAGATATGGGCAGCTTCCAATCAGAGGGGTTCATGGAAAGAATCTGTTCTCATCAGCTCTGCTTATAGGTTGCCCCTGGGCCAGAACGGTAGCATGTGGGTATCTCATGATTATTTTCCCATAATACCTCAGTGTCACTATCACCACCAGCAGAGATCTCCCTCCCATTTCTTTTCCATGGCTCCTATTCCTGGGTGTCCTCTAGAACTTAGCCATTGAGTCTGGGGTGGATACAAACCAGCAGGCAACTGATGATAGTGCACATGCTCCTTCTATGAGTAACCATCCTCTGCTTGTGACAGAACTTCCTCTGGGAGAAGCTCAAGGCATTTACTGTGCACGTGACCAACAGAAAATCCCAGGTGCCACCTGGACAGTAGATTTCTCTATTTCATGCTCCTGCCATGATTTACTGTGCTGCTGTAGGCTCAAAGCAACAGGGCCAAGGACCATGAACTGAAACCTCTGAAACCCTGAGCCAAAAATAAATTTGCTTCTCCTGTTTAAAAATTTTTGCTTTATTTTATCCCATCCTCCCCCTCAAGTCCCTCCCCTTCAGTACAAAAGCTTTGTTTTCCTTTTTTCCTTCTATTTTCACAAGGCTCATCCAGTTAGCTTGAAATTTCTGAAGCTCATCCTTCTTTGTAGAAGAGTAGTGGTCTATTGTATACCCCCCCCACATCTTTATTCACTCATTGGGATGGACATTGGGCTGTTTCCAAGATTTAACTATTACACATAAACATGACTGTGCCTATATCACTGTGGTATGGTGCTTTTAATTCTTTCAGGAAGATACCAAGAAGAGGTATAGCTGGGTCAAATGGAACCTATAGTTTTAGTTTTTTAAGAAATCTCCACATTGACTTCCACAGTTGTTGCACCAATCTGCATTCCCACCAACAGTGGGGAAGGGTTCCTTTTTCTCCACAGCCTTTCCAACATTTGTTATTAACCAATTCTTTTTTTTTTTTTCTTTTTGAGACAGGGTCTCGCTTTGTAGTTCAGGCTGGCCCTGAGCTCACTATGGTGCCCAGGCAAGCTGCCGCGAACTCAGCAATCCTCCTGTCTCTGCCTCCCGAGTGCTGGGATTACAGGCGTGAGCCACCACATCCGGCATTGTGGTATTCGGTGTTGATTGTTGGTGGGTGTGTCTCCACGCCCAGCATTATATGTGGTTACCGGGGATTGAACTCAGGACCTTGTGCTTGCGAGGCAAGCGCCGGAACCACTGAGCTAACCCTCTGGCCCTATTAACCAATTCTTAATGGCAGCCATTCTTCCTGGATGAAATCTCAGTGTTGTTTTAATTTGCATTTAACAAATGACAGTCATGGTGAACATTTTTTCATATATTTATTTGCTGTTCCTAATTCTTCATCTTAGAAGTATATTTTCATTTCAGATGCCCATTTTTGGATTGGGTTTTTAAAGTTGAGGGAATCTTTTTGAAATTCTTTATATATTCTAGTTAATAGTCCTTTATCTGATGAATAGCAGGCAAAAATTTTTTCCCATGGTATGGGTCGTCACTTCACTCTTTTGGTAGTTTCTCTTGCTGTTCAAAAGATTTTAAATGAGATGAGGACCTAGTGGCTGATTCTTTGTAGTATTTCCCCTGTGGTCTGGGTTTTGTTCATGAAGTCTTTGTGGACTTCAGTGTTCTCAAGTGTTCTACCTATTTTGTCATCCAGCAGATTTAGTGTTTTTGTTTTAATGTTTAGATCTTTGATCCATTTCAATTTCGAGCTAGTTCTTGGTGAAAGATATGTGTTTAGTTTTAATTTTTGACATGTGGAAATCCAGCTTTTCCAGCACTATTTATTAAAGAAGCTATCTTTCTTCCAGTGAAGGTATCTGGCTCCTTTGTCAAAGATGAAGTGGCCGAGTATGTCTGGAATTGTCTCTGCATCTTCTAAATTGTTCCGCTGATTCTCAAGTTTGTTTTTTTCTGCCAGTACTATGTTGTTTTTAATCACAGTAGCTTTCAGGTATAATTTAAGTTCAGGGATTATGATACTCCCTGCCTTGTTCAGAATTGTGTTCACTATTATAAGTCTCTTATGGTTCCAAATAAATGTTAGGATTGTTTTTTTCCTAACTCTGCGAGATATGCTACTGAGATTCTGTTTTGGATTGCTTTGACTCTATATAACAATTTTGGAAGTATGACCATTTTAATTGTATTGTTTCTCCCTGTCCAGGGACAAGGGCTGTCTTTCCATTTTCTGATGTTCTCTTTAATCTCTTTTTCAGAGTACTTTAGTTTTCATTGTAGAGGTCTTATACTTCCTTTGTTAGATCAATTCCTGGGTCTTTCATGTTTTGGGATGTAATAGTGAAGGTGACTGCTTCTCTAATTTCTCTCTCCATGAGTTTTTTATTCATGTACAGGAAGACTATTGATTTCTGAGTGTTGGCTTTGTGTCTGGCTATGCCATTGAACTTGGTTACCAAATCTAAAAGTCTTTTGATAGAATTTTGATGGAGTTTTCTATGTAGAAGTATCATGCAATCCATAAATAATGATAATTAAACTTCTTTCTTTCCAATCTTAGTTCCTTTATTTCTTTCTCTTGTCTAATTGCTCTGGTTAGTGTTTCCTTGAACAAGAGTGGTAATTGTTGACATCCTTGTCTTGTTCCTGATTTTAGAGTGAAACCCTATTCTCCTTTTACATTGTTGGACACTTCATCATGGTGAGGGACATATGACTAAAACATCTCTGTTATTTGTCTCTGTTACAACATTTCCATCCCAAGTCAAGATTTGATCTAAATCTCTGGTGGGCTCCTGAATGATTCTACTCCTTGTCCCTTCTTGCTTGTTCTTTCCTAGATGCCTTATCCCACCAGCTGTTTTTGTGGTTGGTGTCCATATTCTATCTCA
This sequence comes from Thryonomys swinderianus, assembly GCA_004025085.1. Taxonomy (NCBI): domain Eukaryota; kingdom Metazoa; phylum Chordata; class Mammalia; order Rodentia; family Thryonomyidae; genus Thryonomys; species Thryonomys swinderianus. Next base: position 26,602 of record PVIC010004587.1, read on the forward strand.
TTGTTTTCAGACTCTGTCCACTGTGTGGGTCTGGGAATGCTAAGCGATGTCACTAGGGAGTATGTTGGCTTGAAGTCCACAGATTTCCTAACTGGCCATCTTGAAATTTTCCATTTATTAGATCTTTATAGCTCTGAACATCTTGTAGGAGCTGAGTCTTGTCCTGCTTCAGTGTTCTTTTTCTGAATTTTGAAGAGTGACAGCATCTGTAGTTTGGCAAAATGCTTCTTCACAATTTTATGAGTCTGTGTAATTGGGGTAATTAACCCAATCACTTGCCATTTCTTCGTTTGTGTGACACCATCTGCCCAGAATATGTCACCCCTTCTAAGTCCCCAGCAATGAGAGCGAAAATGACCACAATAACAAGACTTCCAATTAGAAATGTTAAGATCCTACTCTGGAGCTTCTGCAAAGAAAGCCTCTCCTTTTTGGCAGGAAAAATGAAGGCTTAGGGACTCTAATAAATATTTTGTGAAGCAACTTTGAAAAGAAAACAAGCAAATATCCAGTAACCACCATGGAGCTCTGTAGTCAGTGATTCTCTTACCTCCTACCTGGTGACCCAATCATTCAAGGGTCTATCATTTACTCTTTTCTACCAGAGAATGAATCCAGAGCTTTGCCAGATACCCCATGGTACTGTTTGAACTTATTTTCATGATTGATCTTGTCTCTCTAAAGGTGATGTAAACTCTGAAAACAGAAGGCTTGTTTACACTTTTTCTTTGTCAGACATGTGGTAGACGTTGATAAATTTTCTTTGGCTGGGAGTTGTAGTTGTGCATGCATGTGTATGTGTGTATGCATGTGTGTATGTGTGCATATGTAGGCCCATTTGGAGTTGGGACATGGAGTGGCAGTAGTAAGTACACATTTTGAGATCCCTGTATCCCTGCTCTGTTAGGAACACTGCATTCTCACGTACAAGTTTCAGTTCTTGGGTCAGGTGCTGTCTCTTAACTGTGCCAGTTTTCAGTCATCCCTTTCCTGTCCTTGCTGGGTCAACTCAAGCTCTCAGCTGTGCTTTGGATAAACTGCTGTTTCCACAGTTATATATTTGCATAGGACAAATTGTACACTCAGAGCATTCTGGCAGTACTTCAAATCTTGTTCCTACCAGCCATCCCCCCAGGTAAAAGGATAATGATCATTCCTAGCCTGATCTAAAGCCATCTTCCAACTTTGAAATACATCTGTATGTGAATGTCGTGGGAGAGGATGTGCAGGCAGAGTGATGGCAGAAGGGAAGGGAAGGATTGTATTCTCCAAATGCTGCAGCCTGCTTTCTTCCAATGAGTCTAAGCAGGTTGATGGGACCTACTGCAGCCACATAGAAACGTGCCTCAGAAAAAGCACAATGTCATGTTTTGAGGCCCTTCCGTTGGGAGGATGGGAAAGCGGTGGTCACTGGCTGTTCTAAGCCCAGGTTGGGGGAAAGGGAAGTGTATGTGAGTTTCTGATAATTCTCTTTTCTTTCTTCCTTCCCCTCACTTTTGTTCTTCAATAAATCACTTAGGACAATCTGCTTCTCTTTAGTGGTGTGTTTTCTTAGGGTTCAGCCTTTGTTTGAAATTCTAGAACAACAGCGTTGCAGTAAATATGGTCAACCTACATGTAATTATGCTGGTATGTCAACTTTGCCCCTCAGAGTTGGGTCTGCTCTGGTTAACCAGAGGCCCCCCTGACTCAGAGAGGAGACCTCCTGCAGGACCCTGTGGAGGGCCGATCCTGAGCCCTGCATCTGAAGGGCTCGAGCCCATAATTACTGTCAGTGTTTAGGTCGGAGCACAGGAGGGTTTACATTAAAGACCTCAGCTGGCACACACAGCATGCCTATGGAAAAACTGAACTGCTCTCCTCCTCCTGCTCCTTCATCCCAGCCTTGCTTGTCCAAGGGCTTTGGGTTTCACAGACGCCTTCCATGACTCCACTTTTTGACCACTCCTGATTAGAAGCTTGGATTCCCCCAGTTCCAAAGACACATCTCAACTCTGAGGTTTGGAAATTGAGCCTTTTGGGAATCACAGAATGTATGTCTTTGGAAGGATCTAGAGATGTTGGGCTAAGTGGGTGTACTGCAAACCTTGGTGTTCACACAAATTACCTGGAGGTCCTGTTCCAGTGCAGATTTGTTTACAGGAGTCCTAGGATGAGTCTAGAAAGCATGCACTTCTGAAAACTTCCTTGGTAATACCCAGCTCTTCACTGAACTACACTTGGAGTAGCACGATTCTAAGGTGAGCTCTTCATTTTCCAATGAGTAAAAAGGAGATCCAGAAAACTGAAAGAGGCTACTTGGGGCAGGAGCAAAATTTGAGCCTTCTTCTCATCCATGGTGCTGTCATGCCACTGCACAGATGCTACGGGCAAGGATCGCCTGTCTCTTAGCAAACAACAGTCCTCTGTGACTGCACGTGGAGTCCTGGAGCAGATGGCGCTCTCTCAGGTGACCTGAAGTGGACTTGGATCCCCAGCATTCTCAGCAGGAGCCTACAGACCTCAGCAAGTGAGAATCTCAGAGGAAGAAGATCATTACAAATACCTTTGGACAACTTCAAAGAAGCAGGGGAAAAGAGGGCATGGATACTGAATGTGTTTATTGTACATGACCCAGTCAAGCCCACTGATACAACAGGACCTATTGGAAGCTTCGGGTAAGGCAGTGGGATCAGAGGCAGTACATACAACATTACGATAGGGGAGAGAGTTGCTTTTAGTAGATATCAGGATCTCAGGCTCCATTAGATTTTGGGCAACCATTCAGTAGAATACTTGTAGTGTATACTTGGGCCCAGACACTAGGCCATGTGCTATTTTGAAATTTATTTTAACTGTAAAATCAAAATTGTAGACACTATCTATCTATCTGTCATCTATCTATCTATCTATCTATCTATCTATCTATCTATCTATCTATCTATCTATCTATCTATCTATCTTTATCATCTTTTTTTCTAGCCTGTTAAGGTAGTATAGTGAAGAAATGGTTTTCCTCAGAGAGTGGTTTGGCCTTCAGGATAGTCTCCTAAGAAGCAATCTGTAGGCTTATGGAAAGTCCTATTTGGCAGGAGTGTCTTTGTTTTTCTGGAGGTGTTGGGCACTAGACTAAATATCTAAGTGTCATTTATGATGGGTACCTTAGGGCATAGCATTTTAATTCTAACCACTAGAAGAACTGAAAACCAAAGGTATAGGCTCAAATCTCCATGGAGGCCTAGAGAATAAAAGCCATATGGTACCATGTGACTAAGCCCCAGTAAAACTTTGGACTCTGAAGGCTCAGGTGAGCTTCCTTGGTCAGTAGTTGTCCGTGTCCCTTGACCAGGAGGAGGTGAGGAAAGCCAGAAGCCTTGCATTTAGACACCCCTGGACTCTGCCTTTTGCATCTCTTCTCTTGGCTCATTTTATCTTTTTTGCTGTGATAAAACTAATCTTAAGTATGGTATTTTCTCAGCTCATGAGTCATTCCAGTAAATTAGGAAACCTGAGAATTTATGCTTCCACCCTCAGATTTGTGGTCTGTGTGTGACAGGAGGACAGTCAGGCAGACCCCAGGCTTGCAGCTAATCTGAAGGGAGGGAAATCTTGTGGAGACTCTGTCCTCCAAGTTTGTTCTTGGCTGAAGTACCAAATAGCAATGTGTCATTTTAGCAAATATTCTGGGAGGAAACAAAGAAGTAAATTGACTCCTTTGTCTAAAGACTGCCTGGTTATAAAGAACATTAAGGAGTCTGGATATGGTGAAGAGCCTGGGCTTTGGAGAAGTACAGAACTGTAGATGGGACCAGGGATCACTACTTTTCTTTTGATGTTTTCATGTTACTGAGGTCTCTAAGGCTCAGTTTTCCTATCTGTAAAATGTACTAACCTTGAAAATGTGTTCAGTAAGTAGCAAGAAATCATGTGTATAGTGCAAGGCATATGGGAAGTAAGCTTCAAATGGTCATTGTGGTTATACTTATTTATGGCTTTTGCTGTTGGTGTGATTTCCATGTTAGGTGTATGCTTGTTAGTATTTTATCTTTTTAAAATAACTGTTTGAGTGGTTCAGATAGAGAAGTAGGACAGTATGCTAAAATTAATTACCAAGGAGTAGGAAAAAAGTATTGGTAGCTTGCAGTGGTAGGAGAAACAGGAGCAGGTGTCCTCTCTGTGGACTGGGTGTGCTAGGGTTGAGGTGTAGCCCTGAGAGGTCTGAGTCTGGTAGAAGGAAAAGTACAAGGTGAGGCCTGGACATGTAAAGTTAGAAGAGCTTTCACTTGAGATATGTGGCAGGGCTTTATGTTGGGATGAGGGATAATCTTGTAGGGGTCAGGAGGTTGGAAGAACAACAGTCCATTTGGCCTTGAAGAGAAGAGAGAGTCAGGTGATACCTTCTTGAGCTACTCATTTATTTTTATCTTCATAGATTCCTCTGGTGATTATTTGGTCAGAAGAAGAGAAAGGTACAAATCAGTGAAGGTTTGTGTCATTCCATAAAGAACAAGGGAAAGACAGTGGAGGTGTTTTTTTTTTTTTTCCAGAAACCTTCCCACTCCTGTCTTCTACCTATTCTTTCTCTTCCTTTTGTGACCTCTATATCTTGCCAAGTACCTACAGAGGATATACTCTCCCCGTGTCTCCAATTTTCTGCTGGTGAGTTATTTGAGAACTATAAAGTTTATGGATGAGGGTCCCAGAGATTGCCTTTCCAAAATTTCTATTCTCATGAAAAAGTGAGTTTTCTTATAGGCCAAAAGAATGAAACAATGGTGTAAGATATGATAATAAACTCAATTAACAGAAATGGAAACTTAAAAAAGACACAAGACAATGAAATACCTATTCTCATCCCTCAGATCACATTCCAGAGGAAAACTGCTTACTATTCAAGAAGTTCTCATTGAGCACTTGAGTCCACAGCGAGGAGCAGAGTACTGAATATGAAGCTGGTATCTGAATCTTGACTCTGACCCTGACCAGCAGGGTCCTGAATTCATGCCTCACTTTTCTTATCTGTAAGGTGGGGATGATGATACTTAGTAAATTTCTTTAAATGAACACATGACTTAATTACTTATGGAACCATCAGATTTTCGAGGCCACTGGTATTTAAACAAAACAAAAAATTCCCCAAATGAATAAAGACTCCATTTTGGAGCAATTCTGTCTTTTGATCACATATTGTTTGGATTATACAAGTTGACCACTGGCATTTTGGTATTCCACAGACTTTAAATCAGTGTACTGAGAATCAGGCAAAATAGATAAAAACTTGGAAAACAATAGCCTTTCATGATTCACCAAATCTGATTTACAGTTGGAATGTGCATGGCACACATTCTGTTTGGTTAAGTAATGGAAACCAACATTCTCTTGCATTTGGAATAACACATTTGAGGTACTGGGTATGTATTCTTTGGTTTGTGATCTAGGTCTTGATATCCCTAGCCTTCTCTGTGAACTTGACCTTTAACTGCTGGATCATGAACAAGAAGAGAGTTGCAAGAACATGGTGGAGTGCTCTGGGATCAAACTTTAAGATTTCTGAGTTTTGAGAGTTTGGACTAATCACAACCTTGGTGAACCTTGGTTTCTCCATGTCTAAAATGGACACTGTGTAGCTTCCTTCATAAGGGTCCTAGAAGTTATAAATGAGGTGGTGCACTTAAAGTGCCTTGGAAATGATTAAAGGAAATGCAAGTTGTGTTGTTGTTCTTGAAATGTATTGACTCATGTCATTGCTCCTAGAAGGAGGCCTAGACAGGTCCAGCGCCTTGCCCAAGATGAATTAGAGGGAGGAGGCAATATGCTTTAGGGCTGCTACTGGACTCCCACTCAACTCCTTGTATCATGTGGAACTGATTGTCTTTTTTTTTTTTTGAGACAGGGTCTCGCTTTATAGTTCAGGCTGGCCCTCAGCTCACTATGTAGCCAAGGCTGGCCTCGAACTCAGCAATCCTCCTGCTTCTGCCTCCTGAATGCTGGGATTACAGGCGTGAGCCACCGTGCCCAGCATTGTGGGGTGTGGTACTGATTGCTGGTGGCATGAGTCACCTTGCCCCGTATCAGATCATTGTATGTGGTTACTGGGATCGAACCAGGAACCTTGCATTTGCTAGGCAGGCACTAGAAGTGCTGAGCTAAATCTCAGGCCTGCCAATTGTCTTTTGATCAGGAAAAGACATCTGCTTTGGTCTGTGAGTTTTTTGGTCTACTTATTTGCACTGTAAGGACCTGGGCTATGTGTTGGATTTGGTGTCATTCTGTGTTCAATAAGATTAATTTTGCAACTCAAGTGATAAAGGTCTGATGTTTTCATGAAATGAGTAGTCCGTGTCAGAGGAAATTTTGATAATAAAGACAACTAAATGAAGGAGAGTAAAAGTATTCTTTGTACTGCCTTTCCATTCTGGAAGCAGGAGAGTATCATAACTAAGTGCACAGACTCCTGGATCAGATCTTTGTGTGTAACTTTGACACTGATTGTGAATTTAATCTCTTACGACCTCGGTTTTCTCATCTTTAAGACGAGTATTAGAATAGTAAATTAGTGTTGTTGGAAGAAATAAATGACTTTATAGTGTAAAGATCTTCAAAAGGTATCAGGTCCATATGAGTACTTTGCGGGTGTTAGCTCCTTATAGAGTTAGATATATCCTTCATGTCTCATTTGATTGAAAGATGTCTACAGTAGAAATCAGTGCAGAAATGTTTACTACCTTTTGGTTTCTATTTTTCCTGGCAAAAGGAAGTACAGGTCAATGGCAAGTTGACAACTGGCCAAGAATCACCATTCTGTAAACAGGAGGAAAAAACTGTTTAAATCCTCCAAATAAAGACCTTTCCCAAATCATTTCCACAGCCTACAAACCAAGTTTGTGCTTATGTGAACTTGTAAGAAAAAAGGACTTTTTAAAGGAGAGGGAGAATATCCAATAGTTTGTTCTTGCATTATTACAGTTGATTTTCTGCCTGTGACCTCACACAGACAGCCAAGTTCATCTACAAAGTTGATCAGTTGTTTTTACTTTGTGTTTGTAAAGCTCTTTCTTCCTATGTGCTGAGAAAGCTACTGTCCCTTCTATAACTTGTTCTTCCAAGATCAATGGAAGCAAGCAGCTTCTTCTTTTTTTATACTGGGAGCCTGAGACCTGAGGTAGGTTTGTTGATCATCTTCACCACAGGTATCAATAATGGTTATGTTGTTTTCAGACTAGTAGAAATAATTTTGGAACCTCTCTAGATAGAGATGCTACTTGAAGGGACTTTGGAAGGCCTCCTGGGAAGTATGCTGGCCTGGTTTAAGGAGGTTCAGTTGTTCCTCATAGCTATTTGCAAGAAAATTCAACCAGTGTGATCCTCCAGCCATGGCATCATCCAAGGAATACTAATGTTTTTGTTGTTGGACTCATAACATTCATTCCAGATGCTTGTGATCCCTGCTTTGTGCTGGAATTGGGCATCTTTGCAGAGCCCAGAAGGATGCAGAACAGTCAGATGAACAGGACACCAGGAGCTCTGGCTCTGTGCAGCTGCTGGGTGAGTGACAGGACTGTGGGCATGTATCCTGGGGGGTTTGTGCCTGACAAGATTTCCAAGAAAGCTTTTCATTGTTCTTTACATTCCCCCCAGAATTGTTTTTATTATTTTTCACAAAGAAAATAAAGTTTGTTTTGTTTTTTCACTCTTTCCAGACAGAGAGGTAATATTCGTCTGATAGAATTCAACACTCAAGGCCAAGAGGAAGGGAGTGTCATCCTATTTACTTCTTACTGGCATCTTTTGGTTGAGTTTGGGTGGGTGTTCCCAGGTATGGCATAGCACAGTATTCTTGGAAACTGTAGGAACATTGGATCTAAGTCTTGGTATTTCAGATCCAGGAACCGTGTCAACATTGGAGTGGCAGCATTCTTCCATCTGTTCACTCAACAAGGCCTTGCTTGCTATTTGCTCTTCCTGCTTTCTAGAAGAGATGCTATTTTCTGGGAAAATGTTTTGAAACATCTGAAGACCCTGTAGCACGTGCTTTGCTGCTAGTGCAGCTTCTATCTTTGAGACCCTGGTGCTCACTGTCCTGTTGCAGAGAGAGTACTGGCTATATGGCTCACAGGTGAACTTTCTTTGGGACTGATCCTGGCAGAAATAGGCTGCCTTACCCAGTCTTACCCCCCTTCTGGCCAACCTGCATCCAACTAGTTGGTATGGGCAGAGGAAAGGATGACTGCTGTGCTTCACTGTGGCCAGTTCAGACGAGCCTCCCACCTTGAGTGTTCGCCTTGGGACTGGCTCAGGCTTCTGTAGGTCACCTTCCACTTTCACTTTCTCTGCTATTCCCTCTTCTCATAGTGGTTGTCCCTGAGAATGTGCCCCACTCAGCTTACTCTAGTGGGACATTAAAGTAGCAGCAACAAAGGCTGGAAGGTTGGGGTGGATGTTTGCTAAAGGAGACCTTATCTGTCCTGCCTCTCACCTTCTGCTATTTGATGCTTAGCTGGGTTAATGAATATAGCAATAGAATGCCAAATGTATGTAAATTTAAGATAGTCATCAATGAAATAGATAGTTTGTTTGTTTTAAATAAGCTTTTCAAATAAATATATTTCTGGAGGTCAAATGCTATAGTGCAGCATTACCATGATAGATAGATGTGGTTAAAAAGAGGTTACTTTGCTCTGGGGTGCTGTTGTCCAAAATATGTTTGAAGGAACCTTAAGCCCAAAACATGTTACTTTGAAAAGTAGCTGCACATGTGTGTGTGCATACATGTATATGTTTTTATGCTATCTATTTTTCTGGAGAATTATGCATATAGAGGTAGGCAGAGGAGGCAATGAAAGTAAATACTTAAATAGGAGAGAAAAATAACATTATACAATTTTTAAAATTACTGAAAAGTGCCATAAATATGACAAGATCTGAAAATGAATGTAATATTTTTACTCATTAATTACTCGACATATTTCTATAACACTTTTCTTCCTATATTTATGACTGTTTCTTTGTTCATCTCTTCATGTCAACAATTTCATAACATTTTCTACAGAATGAATGGAAAGATGACTTAGTCTTTCTCTAATATGGTTGATAGAAATTTGTCTATAATTAAGAACACATGTCATGTGAATTTCTAGGATTGTTGACAAAGTGGGGAAAACTTCCATGAAATTCCCTTTATGTGTGAGCTGTAAATTTTCAGGATATTGCAAGTTTTTTCTTATAGAATTCATCTTTCCTTCTCCTTAAATTGATGACACTCATTAACCAGGCCTTGAAAAGGCTCCATGTAGTAAGGTGCCTTGATGCTGAAGCTTTATTCTTTTCAAAGTAAATTTGTTCCTGTAGAAGACCTCTTTGTCTACCCCCAAAGTATTAGTTAGAAAATTACAAGCCTGAGGAAAAGTTGAAATGCTGCTCAATGAATACTTGTAGACCATCTTTCAATATTTACTAATGAACATTTCTGTTACATTTGCTTCACTTCTGTCTTTCTCAGTCTCTTGCTTTCCTCCCCCTCCTTCCCCATCTAAACATACAAATACACCTACACACATTCAGGTTATTGGTTTGGGAAGCAAGGACATTTCCCAGATAGTCACAATACTATTATGAGGCCCCATAAATTTAATATCAAGATAGCAATATTATGAATATATACTCCATACTATATTCACTGTTCCCAACTGTCATCAAAAGTTTCTTTGCATCCCAACACTGTTACGCTAAAGCAAGAGAATCACAAATTCAAAGCCAAAAAGAAAAAGAAAATAAAGAACAACAAACAAACAAACAAAATAAGTTCAAAGCCAGTGTGTGCATTTTAATGAGACCCTGGTCTCAATAATGAAAACAAAAATAAAATAAAAAGAAGATAAGGGACATAGATCAGTTTGAAGCCTTTCAGTTTGATCTCCTGTACTGCTAAACAAAACAAAAAACAACAAAACATCTAGTAGATGTTGGGACATCCCGTTCTGCTGGTGAGTATTATCCAGTTAAATTTGTATCTCTGCTCTTCCCTCTTTTGAGAATCAAGTCGCTGTGCTCCATGGAGATCACTGATGCTGGTGACAGTTGCAGATTTTTTTTGTTGGGTACTTTAGAGGGGTAATTTGTTTCAGGGAAAAAAGCCTCAGTCTGCACATTCCCAGCCTTTTTTTGTCTCCTCCTCCTGTGGGTGGGTGAGAAGGGTGAGGAGAGAGTAGACCAAAGAGATAGGCTGATGGGAAGGAGGAGGCAATTTCCTGAAACTTTTCATATTCAAACATTTCCCTGCACTATACAAGCCCCAAGCATTGGAAATTTAGGCTCCTGGTCAGTCTCAGCACATCAGTACCATGCGTTTATGTAGCTAAGGAGCCATTATATCTGTGTCTTTGGGCCAACAGTGGGAGCCTGTGAAGAATAACTTGAAGCTTTGCCAAGCCTTTGCCATGCATTTGGACATTGTCCAGGAAGAGCAGAAAGTTTTGCCTTTCTACCCTGGGGAGAACAGCCTTGGAAACTGAAGAACACAGTCCAAAGATGAATCAGAAGGCCTGGGCCCTAAGGGGGCAACTAAGCAAGACAACCAGGGTGCTTTGCTTAGCCCTGCTTCCCTGGAGTCCCTGGCAGAGTCATTAATAAGTTTCTTTAGAGAACTGTCCTTTGAAAGAGGGATGGAGTTGATTCTGTAAATATGTTGATACCAGAAACATGAGGGCCAAGCAAGCTGGCCAAGGAGCTGTGGTGCCCTGGGATACCACTTCAAGCATTATGGAAATGTCCCAGGAGAGGCCTTAGCTGGGCAGTGATGAGGTGGAACTAGAGGTGGCCACTTCTGAGAACTTCCAGTTCTGGTGCAGGACAAGAGAAGTCACTCCTAGAATCTGTCATAGGGAGGAGCCTACACTGACACCAGAATGTGGCAGAATCCTTTCATTAGAAACAGAATTTCAGGCAGGAGATTTAGCTCAGTGGTTCCGGTGCCTACCTTGCCAAGCGCAAGGTCCTGAGTTCGATCCCCCCTAGTCACATACAATGCTGGGCGTGGAGACTCATGCCCACCAGCAATCAATACCACATACCACAGTGCCAGGCGTGGTGGCTCATGCCTGTAATCCCAGCACTCAGGAGGCAGAGACAGGAGGATTGCTGAGTTCGAGGCTTACCTGGGCTCCATAGTGACCTGAGGGCCAGCCTGAACTATAAAGCGAGACCCTGTCTCAAAAAAACCAAAACAAAACAAAACAAAAAAACCCCCCAGAATTTCACATCTTTCTTGAGAGAGGGAGTTCAAAGTCAGTTAAACTTTCTTTGATGTAATTCTTCACTTACAAACCAAGAGAGAAGATGGCCAGTTTTCATGCTCTTTTTTCTTTTTTAAAAATCAGCTAAATGACCTCTTCTGTGGAAGCCCCATTAGGCAGGAATGCAGCTGCTTCCCTTGGAGAGAAAGTTGGGGCCCAGGACACCTTTCCAGAAGGTCCACCCATCACCTTCCTCCATCCCTCATTGGCCCCTGAAGAGAGCTTGATTTTCTACAAACAGATTCCATCTAGGATAATAGATAAAGTTCTAAAAAGTTAACTGCATTCTAAACATGCACAAGAAAGGAGAAAAATGGATTATTTGGAATTTTGTGTAGCCCATGCTTTGTGAGTGCGGAGGAGGCCTAAGAATGCCTTTGGCACTTTCTATTTATATGTTTGTGAGGAGTGCTATGGAAGGACCCTGGAATCATTAGGACTCTGGGCTCTGACTCAAGCTAAGTGGAGCAGATAAACCTGTGTTGTGTTACTGTGAGTCTTGTCTGTGGAAAGTCAGTGGACTCACTGGGTCTAAGTCTAGAAGTCTTCCTTCTACAATCTTCACTGTATCTGTTGTGTTTACCACAAGTCCATGTTAATTCCACATAAAAGAGTGGTGATAGACTTCCTAAAACACATAAGCAGTTGTGGAAGTTTTGAGAAACTATGTCCTATCCAATTCTTATTTGACAAGAAAATCCATTCATGCTATGTTTTCCACAAGACCCAAAAGGAATATTAGAATACTAAGTAGGACTTTATATTTTGGAAAGTTTTTTATTTTGAGACAGGGTCTTGCTTTGTAGTTCAGGCTGGCCCTCAGCTCACTAGGTAGCTCAGGCAAGCCTCGAACTCAGCAATCCTCCTGCTTCTGCCTCCCGAGTGCTGGGATTACAGGCATGAGCCACCACGCCCAACATTGTATGTGGTTACCGGGATTGAACTCAGGGCCTTGCGCTTGCGAGGCGGGCACTGGAACCACTGAGCTAAATCTCTGGCCCTTATTTTGGAAGGTTTTGATTTTTAAAAAAACAACCCCTACCCTCATTTGATTCTCCAAACAAATGAGAAAAACAGGTAGGTAGTTCAGAAGCCTGAGAGATGGTAAGCAACTTGTTCATACATGACCAGCACTTGTGAAGCTGGGACTGGATTTTCTGATTCTGTTAAATCCTAGCTTCACAGTTCCAACTACAAAGTAAATCAAACATAGATGCTTACCAAAGGGATTTACTATTATGGCTTCTGTGGGGAAGGTTATCTATAGACTTTGTTGCAAGTGGGATTATGACTCCTTACCAACTCCACCAGTCCTGGGGCAGCAGAATGTAGAAAAGTCTACAGACCTATTGCTTCTCCTTAACTCTACTGCCAGTAGATTGTGTGTTCCGGGCCACTTCATGGAGTCTCATTGGTACTGGCCTCTGTCAGTGATTCTCGAAGTACTATGATGGGACCAACTGTGACAGAGTCACCCATGTGTATGAGTGTGTGTGTGTGTGTGTGTGTGTGTGTGTGTGTGTATGTTTCTAGGCTTCTTCCCAACCACTGAATCTGATCTCTGAGCTGGGACACTATTTCACATTGTGACTGAGAGTATTCAAGGTTGAAAGTCACTATATGAGACTTGTCAGATGACTTCATGCTGGTTTATCCTTTCAGCAATAACCCTGGTCCTTCATCTAGGTTGACTGAGGTTTCTATAGGAAGGATTGGCACTTGATCAAACTGTGGATTTATCAGTGGATTCAGGTAAAGACTAGCCAAAACCAGATAGTTCAAGGGGTATGTAACTGAGTAGGTGGTACAGGCCAGAGTGAGACGGTGCCTGATGTGTTTATTTCCACACATGATGTCAGTTCTCCAACTCTGCTCATACCCAGAAAAAGTATGAGGGTGGTTATTTCCTCTTATCAGAGACAGGTTGACTCATTCTCCTAGAGAGATGCCTGTTTCCTTTCTTGTTCTCTGTCTGGCTCTCTGCAACACAAGTGTTGTCTAGCTTTTTCTCTTGAATACTCAGACTTCTTTCCATTTCCCTGACCAGAACACAACTGAAAAAACTTATACTGTCTACCAAGGAAGTGGAAGAAAAAAGCACTGAGAAAAGAAAGAACCCCATAAGGGAGTCACAATTTAAAATATTATATTCAGTACTTATAATTGTTCTGTGCAATCCTCTCATGTTTTAAAAAATTTCACACTTTATAAGGTCTGACTTCCAAATGGAATACGATATTGTCATGTACTCACGTTGCATATAAAAGTAGCTGTAACATTTTTTAAAGAGCTAGTATTAGGATTAGACTCACAGAGCATGCTAGTTTATGCTTATCTTGAATTCAGATATTTTAATATATCAGAGTTGATAAAGTCATCAAATGTGTCATGGTAAGAAGCCAGTTACTAAGAGGAAGATATTGTCTTTTACAATTATTAGCACTTATCACTATGAGGGGGCAAGAGTTCAGCTTACCCAAGACTATAGAGTAGGTGGCTTTCTCATGCAGAAATGTGTGACCTGGCAGATTTAATAGGAAGGGCAGTGTAGCCAAGTGAGTGAGTGAGTGAGACATCTTGTTGAGTAAATGCTTGGTTATCCAGGTTCTCTTTGTTAACCAATGCCTGTAAATTTTTTCCAGGTGCTATAAAGTAAATTTGAGGCACAATTTTTTTTTTTTTGAGACAGGGTCTCGCTTGTAGTTCAGGCTGGTCCTCAACTCACTATGGAGCCCAGGCAAGCCTCGAACTCAGCAATCCTCCTATCTCTGCCTCCCGAGTGCTGGGATTACAGGTGTGAGCCACCACGCCCGGCACTGTGGTATGTGGTATTGATTGCTGGTGGGCGTGACTCTCCACACCCAGCATTGTATGTGGTTAGCAGGGATCAAACTCAGGACCTTGTGCTTGCGAGGCAGGCACTGGAACCACTGAGCTAACCCTCCAGCCCTGAGGCACATTCTTTTCTGTGAGGTACAAAAGCAGTCATTAGAAAATCAGTTCTGGCAAAGAAGTGAACATGACCCACCTAAATAATAAGAGGTCTTCACAAGGAAATGAAATGGTACACCCCCATGTTCTTTAAATTTTGTTATGAATGCATATGAATTATACATATTAATAAAGTTCAGCATATTTCCATACATGAATACAGTATACAGTGATCAAATCCAACCTCCCTTTTTCTACTCTTCTCCGATTTCAATCTGTAGAAATCATGACTCTGTTTTCAGGTGAACTTTTTTCACTTCCACATATGAGAGAGAATGTGTCCTTCTGTATCTGGCTCATTTTACTTATCACAAGGTCTTCAACTTTCACCCATTTTGCTGCTAATGAGATTTCACTCTTCATGGTAGAATAATACTCCGCTGTGTACATATACACTGTTTCTCCTTTTTCCATTCATCTGTTGATGGGCACCTCGTCTGATTCCATATCTTACCTCCTACGCACCTTCCTCTACACATACATAAAATGTTCTGATTCTCTTGTTCTCATTCTTCTTAATTCTTTGAAGATTATACGTACTGAGTTTAAGGCCAAAGCTGCAAGTTGTTTTAGTTTTTAGGATCTTGAGATCCTGCTAAACAGAGTTTATTTTAAATTTTAGGACTTGTTATTCCCAGTTCCTTATATCTTTTACGTGGCCATCCGAGGGTCTACCCATAAGTAGCTTCCCTGCAGCCAACCCAAAAGCTAGACATTTGGACAACCTGCTCTATGGTTGGCAGACATCTGACATTCCAGCTCTCCGTCTCTGCTGTTGCCGCTTCCTCCCATCTGGTGATATGGAAATAAACTGTTCAGGTGAAATAAGAGTATCCGGAAAGAGGCCTGGAGCTCTGAGTCGGTGTAAGTCTGCAGAAGGGGAAGCATCCGGCATGTGCAGTAGCAGCAAGCGCATTTGTGGGGGAAGGCATCATCCTGTGAGGCTTGCTGTCTGCACTTAGAGTATCTTAATTTGGCTTTACTATAGTTAGAATACTTTGCATATTACTGTTCTTTATTTCAAAATTGTAGCTACCTTAACAAATATTAATTCTTTAAAAAGTTGCTGGGCTTTCCATTGTTTTTTACATTTTTTTTCTTGAGACAGGGTCTCACTTTGTAGTTCAGGCTGGCCCTCAGCTCACTAGGTAGCCCAGGCAAGCCTCGAGCTCAGCAATCCTCCTGCCTCTACCTCCCGAGGGCTGGGATGACAGGCGTGAGCCACCACGCCCGGCACTGTGGTATGTGGTATTGATGGCTGGTGGGCACGAGTCACCACACCCAGCACTGTATGTAATTACTGGGATCAAACTCAGGACCTTGTGCTTGCTAGGCAGGCACCAGAACCACTGAGCTAAATCCCTGGCCCTCCATTGTTTTTTAAAAATGATATGTAGCATTATTGATAGTTTGAGAAATAAAAATACAAGAAAATATCACACATAATCCCAGGGCAATTATTATTTTGTTTATTTCCTCTCAGTGTCTTTAAATTTATTGTAATGCAGTGTAATTTGTATTTCTCTTCCCATTTAGTGTGAGTCATTGATGGTTTCCATGTTGCTATATGAGCTTTAGCTACCTAGTGGCAGCGGGAGGGTCCATTACTGTGTATAGTAATTTACCCAATTATTTACCTACTGTTATCATTTTGATTGCTTCCAATTATGCACTAGTATGAATTATATTGTTCCGAGCATGTCTGTGCACATTGTTGCCCCATATTTGTATTATTTGTTGAATTTTTTTGAAAGGTGTCAGGACCCAAGATTTTGTTCAACAGTGGGTGTTACACTTAAAGAAAGGGCAAAAATCAGTCATTATTTAACAATTTGCTGTATATTTTTAAGTGGCAGATCTTTAGTAGTGCATAAATTGAATGGACCACATAGCATTAAGGTATTAAAACATTCATAGGTGTTTGGACATGTTAAAATTCCCAGGGATTCATTCAAAGGCCTTTGGGTGTTGTTAGTATTTTTTTGTCTTTAGGAATATGAGTAAGCACTTTGGAGTTTCTCTCTGTTGGTTTCTCCATTTCAGTGTTACTTGTAAAAAGGTAAGAAGATGCTATATAGGATGGTGTAAAGCCAGGAAATCAGCATGTTCTTTGGGCAGAACCCTCTAGGAAGGATAACAGTGAAAACCTACCATATTTCCCCTAAGATGCTGGTTTTGTGCTGCTAATAGTAGTCCCATTCTTGTCTTACTCTGTGTCAGTGAAATGGTGCTTACTGTCCAAAGCAAGGCTGCGATCCTGGCACTGACACACAGCCACTTCGTGCCAAGGACAGGCTTGTAATGACAATGACGTTCTCTGTTGTTGTAGTTGTTTTTAAGGTTGCAAAGGTTTTATTTAATGAAACATGCTTAGACTAACTAGAACACCTTTTTGTCTCTTTTTCGACTTCTTTTTCAACTGAACTTCCTTCCCTCAGTGTGAATATGAAAGGTATCTTTGGAACCAGGACCTAGGGTGTCTGGTAGTGGGTCTCTGTGAGCTAACAGCAAGGAAGAAAAATAAGCATTGCATTTTTTAAATGGGGGAAAAATCAGGAAAAAGGCATGCATAAAGGATTTATCCTTTCCATGAAAACATTGATTAATGAAATCTAGTATGAACGGGTGTCATGCCCTTTAAATATTAGATTTCATTACTTAGTGAGTGGTAGGCTTCTGAAAGGGGATACTCCATCTTTGCTGTCTCTTTACGGACACAAATGTTTCATGCCCTTGCAGTGATCAAAGATGCAAATGCCTGCAGTAACTGAATCACTGGACAGGGTGAAACATTGTGCTGGACAGATGTGTTGTCAGGAAAGGGCTTTTGCTGATAAAAGGGACAGCTGCCCTCTGTGTGGAGGTGGGGAGAGAGGGGAGTCAAGCAAGAGGGAAGGAAGTATGCAAGGGAAGGTGACCCAACCACTTGAAGCCAGCCTCTTGGGCCCCCAGCTGGGAAACTCCACCAGCTTGCTAGCTCTTCCGGTTCTAGCAGAGCTGGCCAGACATCTGGCTTCTGTTCTAATTAAAGTGGGCAACCAGTTTGGTGACTACAATGAAGAAGAAAACAGCAGTGAAATCTTGAAGGCTGCAGGGTTGTAGCAAGGCTTTATATAACGCTTTAGGACTGAGGCTTTACCAAATCATTCCCATCTCCTAAAGGCTATTCAGCTCAACTCCACTTAGACTTACAGAGTGCCGGCTATATACAAAGTTCAGGGCCAGGCCCTCAGGAAGCCCCTATCTATTGGGGAAGACAGAAAGGACATTTGACTATAGAATGAATTAAAGTGTTCTGTAGGAGCAGAGTGAAGTAGCTTGTTTGTGTCAAGACAATCTGGGAAGACTTTCTGGTAGAGATAACATTTCCTGCGAGACTTGAATTTTGGTCAAGTTTTAAGCAAACATTCTGGAGGATCAATATGAGCAGAAAAACACTTTATTCCAGCATGGAATTCTCTCCTGGAATTCCCCACTCTCAGTAAGGGCAGAGGAAAGAGGCTCATTCTGATAGTCACAGATTTTCCCATTCTGATGAATGACAATTCAGACTGTGGCTTCTAAGACTAAGACTTACACAGGTGGAACAAGCCAGGAGCTTCGCTTTTCACTGAACTTGAATTGTTAGAGGAGGATTAGTTTGGCCCCTGGATGGTTTCTGTTCATGGTCCAACTGTGCATGCAGTAACCTGTTTCTATCAGGAGCACTTAAGCCCCAATATACCCAAGTTATCTCCTGCTAGGTAGTTAACCTGCACTTGGTTCTGTTGGTGGCCCTGGCTACAGGCAAGTGAGGGATCTCATGTAAATGAGCCAGCTGGAGCTTTTGTCAACCATTTTCTTTCCTTTCAGCAGCCCTCTGATGTCCTTCCTCTAGGTCCTTCCTCTGTGAGTCCTCTCCAACTGCCAAATGATTGGTTGATGACTCTGGGCCAGGCAATGGAAAAACTTTGATTTTATATATATTTTTTAACTGAAGGTGAAAATGGTGCACTATGTACATTTTACAAGAAAATATGTTTTGTTTATAGCTCTGTAGTCAGCCTTCCCTTTCTGCCCCCTAATAGGCTCATGTCAGAACTCAGAAACAGGTTTGCCATAATGGTAGCCTAAAGGACATATTTTGTAAAAATGAAAAATGGACATATTGTTTATAATATCAATAGTGTAAAAAGCATTGATCAATGTAAGCAGCCTGCTGTTTTGCTTCCATATTTCCCCTCCAACTTTCCTTCGCCTTCTCCTGTGTTTCCACTCTTCGCGCTTCAGGTGCCCAGGCGACACTCCCGGCATTTACAGAGAGAGAGTTCCAGTCTGTCCTGGTCAGTTTAGGCTGGGATTCAGCCTTTAATATGGAGCCTTCAACGGCTGAGCCTCCAAAATGACTCTCTGACAGCCAGCCATTAATTACCATCATCCGCGTCTAATTCATTCATCCCTCTCCCTCTCATGTAGAGGGACAGCGAGGGCTGAGGGCACTCAGGGAAATGTAGGCACGATTCCATGTTCTTTATGCAGAGAGGGCTGCCGGAGACTTTGTTGGATGCAGGGGCTTTAATTGAATTGGCGTGCCAATAAAGCTGTTGTCATTCAGTAAGTGAATTTGTTGTACTACTCGAACCACAGCTGCTGCAGACAGCCTGGAATTTCCTGAAGGCAAGCCAGGCCCTCGCTTGCCTGGGTTCAGCCTTCTCAACTGATCCCGGAGGCCATGCGGAAGGTCTCCCTTCATGGCCTGGTTCTGGCACCCAATGTGGATGCCAATGAGTGGCAGCAGCAGCAGGCCAGGCTTCAGCAAGAGCCATGTGAAGCAGCAGGGTGTGGTTTAGGGGATCTCATAGGGAAGGAGAAACCTCAGGAATGTTAGGGCTTGTATTTGTTGGGCAAGCAAGAGTCACTTGCCACAACTGTGTGTTTTTTTTTTTTTCCCCAAATAGAGGCTGCCCTTGACTCCATGAAACTGGTCATAAAAGAATATCGCTTCCCATTGTGAAAAAGAAATTGAGAGTATGACAGTTAATGTATTTGTAGAACCTTGTTTAAGAGGTTGAGGGGTACTGAGAAAATACAGCAGCATTAGAACTGGCGTTTGTTACCCAGAGATTGTTGGGCCAGAAATGCTCTACCTCTCCCCACAGTTTATAAAACATAGCAAGATTGGCAGGTTGTGTGATTTACGATGGCTTTAAAGTAACATCAAGATTAAGGAAAGTTTTTCAAGGAACTGCGGGACCATTTTTATTTTCTGCCTCTAAGCACATGAGTGTAGTGGGCTTGTGTGAGTGAGGGCAGGACTGGAAGGTGGATTTGCAGAGTTTTGGTGTCTTTGCACTTTGGATAAATGAGACTCTCTTACTGAGCTCTTCTTTTAAAGGAATTTTCCCCTTAGGTATCTGACCAGCACTCACAGCTCTTAAGACAGCCTCCTTTCCAACTGTGTGGAGGGTTCGTGGAACAGTAGAGTACCTGATCTGTTTTCCATTATTCACTGGGAGAGGGTTTCCCAGCTCTTGACACCTGTTCTCCATGGTCCACTGACCTTTGGCCATGTTGTTTCCTTCACTAGTGAGTTAGAGGAAAAAAAGAAAGATTCTGTAGACAAGTAGAGTTTTTCTCTGAGTCCTGAAATTCTGACAATCTGGAAGCTCTTTAAATTAAGGCTTTGTTATATTAGCCTTGCTGTTGACCTGACAAGTGAGAGCTGAGTGGACCCATCACGCACAGGGCTCTAAGTTTATGACGGAGTACAGAGGGACACAGGGAAAGGGGACTTGGCAGGAGCGAGAGAGGGTGAAGAGAGACTATATCAGTCTTTAATAAGTAAATCTATTGACAATAATTTTCCCTTTGTCTGACTGTGCCTTTATAGACTGGTGTTACAAGTCCAGTCATGACCCAAGATATAACAAAGGAAATACACTACTGTTTGGGTTCAAGAAGTAAACTGAATCCCAATTCCTGTTGAATGTCCATCTTCTGACATTTCAAGCTTGGATTTTTTTTTTCTTTTCCCCTATAATTTGCTCACTTTTAAAGGCCAGGCAAATTTAAATTGTGGGACTTGAAAGAGAGATCTTTTTTCCTCCTATCAAATGAGAAGTTGGTCTGTCTAAGCCACAGGTGTTCTGAAATAGCAAGAAAGAGAAACTCAGAAAACCAAATGAGAGCTCTTCCTTGGAGTGGCGTACGCATGGCTCCAGGATGAAGGCTTCTGAAGGCTGCTCTTCTCCCTCCTGTTTCCCAGATCTGTGCTCTTTCTGTACCTCCTGTTCTCCCTCATCTAGCCTCTGCATCCTTGCTTAAAATCTCCCTTTCCCCTCCCATGCCTGCCTTTATTATCTCCTCTCTCTTGTGTCTATAACTTGTTTTTCTGGTCTCATCTCACTATACATCAGATTGATGATAACACTATTGACTTTAAAATTGTCTTTACACACATGATTTCCTTAACCTGCTTCCTCAAATAGTGATTCCTTCACATTGCTAAGGTGTGCAGGGGTGGGCTGGTACAGAGGTTCCATGGCACTGCTTTCCACTAGCCATTGTCTTATGTCGAATGTTTGGATCTGTGCTGAATTTCCTAAGTAATAACTTTAGGGAAACCCAGGTAAGACCAACCCATAACATTCATTTTGGATTGCTGCTTTTTTATAATGAGTGGAATTAGTGTCTCCATGTAAACTGGAAAGGGTGAGTTGATGATGGTGCCTGGAGGATTGTGCGTCTTGCTCTGACACCTTTGGTGATTTCATCAGCGTTTAGGTATATTAAGGGATCAAGGAGTTGGGCTTAAATGTATGGAGTTCTCAAAGTGTTCCGACAGCCTCTTCCTAAGCCAAGGTCTGATGGTCCCTAGGGGAGGAAATTTTTCACACATGAAAGAGCACTGTTCAGCATGAAAGCTCATGACAAGCTAGCATACTTTAATGCTTTTCTAGCTGAAGTTCAGTGGTTAGGGAAAACATACAAATGCTATCCTTTTTTTTTTTTTTTGACTCTTCATACTTTGGTATTATTTTCATTTCTCTCTCCATATCCAGAATTCTATTTAGATTTTCTTTTTCTTTTCTTTCTTTTTTTTTTTTTGTTTTGAGGGAGGGTCTCAGTATATAGTTCAAGCTGACCTTAAACTTACTATGTAGCCCACTCTGGCTTCAAACTCCAGGTGATCCTCCTGCCCCAGCCTCCTGAGTGCTAGGATTACAGGCGTGGGCCACCACACCTAATTTACTTAGGTTTTCTTATTGCTTTTCTTTTCAAGTTGGGTCTGTGGGGAGAGTTGGTGGTGTGCTGTTTGAACCCTGGGGCCTTGGATAAATGTGTCACACTCGAAGCATATATTTTATTTAAGAACTTTTCAAGAAAATTTAATGAATGGAAAGATCATTGTTACATTATACAGGTGAATATAAAATGGCATTAATTTTAAATATAATTAGGAAATGCAAACTTCTGACCATCAGATTTAGTCCTCCCTAACAATGGATATCTGCAGTCATACTCTCTTCACCATACGGAGGGCAAAACTCTTCTGGTTTATGAAACTGTTTAGTCAATTCATAGTCACTGGAGACTTGTCATTTATCCTTGGATTATTTCAACTTGTTGTAGTATTAATTTCTACTTATTTGCTTTCAGGCCTTTCTCCACTAATCAGGCTATTTGTGATGAATCAAAGTTATTTGACTACAATTTCAAAAGCCAAATTTCATATCAGGATTAAGGGAAAAAGGCAAAGTGGAAACTTTCGGCAAAGCATCCTACTGACTAACCCCATGCCTCAGGCGACACTCCTGTCCCTGCAGGACTCTGTTGCGCCAAGCCCAGGTCAACAGGGCTGTGAGAGGCCTAGCTATAAAGTTGTCTACTGGTCCTCCAGTCTTTCAGCCCAGTATTCTGATTTCTGTCTGTCACACTTTTCCTTTGGAGATGAGAACAAGCCCAGAACCTCAAGGGGGAGCAAGCCAAGGAGAAATTTCTTTCTGGGGCTCAAGTGGAGTTGTCCTAAGATGCCCAGGCTTGGCCACACAGTGCTGGTCCTGGGCTCTTCCTTCCCCTCAGTGGCCTAAGAATGTGATGGGGAGGGGTGAATAGATGAAACCCCAAAGAGCTCCTGCACCAGCACCTGCTCTTCTCTCCCTCACTCTTCACATGGAGGAGCTTGGGTGGCAGGAAGCGTGGGAGCTCCTGATGGTTGGTGTGTGGAGGGAACATTTTGCCCCCTACCAAAGTCGGTCATCACGGGGAGGGGCAATGGTACTACATGCAGCACCTCTGGGTTTTGTTTGTTTTTTGTTTTGGTTCTTTTGGGGGTTCTTAGGTATGACAAGTGGCTACAGGTGGTGGGACCTGAATGCTTGGCTCAAGGTAGCCTAAGAGTGGCTGCGTACTTTCTGAGGTGGAGTCTGGAACTGATGTTTGCACAATCCACAAGGAGAGGGTTTGCTCAGCAAATTAACATTGTGAACAGGGCTGCAGGAGGGACGTTTATCTACCTGAGAACACTGTTTCCCAGCACTTTAGCGTCACCACTTGCATACAACTTTAATGTGTTAATGGCATGTGATTATTATCTAGTTAGTGAATCTACTTGAAAGAAATAAAATAGTCCTTTCCGTCCCTCACTTGAGCCATCTTACTAAGCCGACCTTGCTGGGTGCTCTGAATTAGAGAGTGTGACCTGTGCACTCTGGGATTTTTGGCACTGAGTGTACGTATGAGCAGGCTGCTTTCTCTTCAGAAGAAAAATAAATGGCGACATTCTGATTTGGGTCTTGAAACTTCATGACTGAAAACATAAAGGTGACGACTGTGATATGCTTTTTTAATGAGGGCAGAGATGTCAAGAGAAACCAGCCGTCTGGGAACAAAACAATACTCTGTCAGGTACAGTGGACTTAAGACCTTTCCTTGTCTTGGAATAATGTCTTCAAAAATAACCAAAATTTCCATTCCATAGAAAAATGTTCATACCTTCCTCCCCATCAGTATGAACTGTTGTCACTGAGCGTGGGGCTCTAGCCAGCCACATTGATTTTGGAAATTAAAATGGGAATGTTGAAGAACGTTTTCAAAGAATTATATGGGGTTTTAGCCATCGGAATGGCTTTCTTTTTAGGGTCAGTGAGAGTATTCTTGCTAAAATGTAGCCCATTTCTTTAGAAATAGTTTCCTTAATGTCTTTCCTGTCGCCCCTGCTGGGCTGTGCAGGAAATGTAAACCAACATACAATATGTGTGTTTATTTTCATGTCCCATTTTATGGGAAATTGGATGGGATATTCCACTGAGGCTCAGGCTATGATCTGTTGGCAGTACAGGGAGAGTGGGGCAGACTCTTGCTGAAAGAATTTGCTGGGGTCTAAAGGGGGTTCTGTGACCTCTGAGAGCCGTTGAGAAGATTAGGTCTGCTAGCAGGACTTTGTCACTCAGGAGACTGGGAGGAGGCAGGCCACGATGCAACCTGCTGGAGAGCTGTTGACCCATTCAATGATACCCTCACAAGCTGGCCCTGTTCTAGCACAGTAGGTCTGATACACCACACCTCATCTTGTGGGATGCTATGAAGGACGCTGTGTGCTCTTCCTCTCTCCACTGGCCACAGGAAACTCAAGATAGCAAACATCCCATCTACGGCCAATTACAGGTCATTAACAGGGTGGGTGGCAGAGCTACCCCGGACCCCTGCAGGACTGGTGAGGCAGCAGATTGTCAGACCAGACATATCCTGGCCATGTGCAGGTGACTGAGTTAAAGTGAATCTCTTCCTGGGATCCTACTGGAAAAGCAATTTAACAAATGTCTGGGTATGGAGTGACCCGAGCAGGGTGTGTGTGAGTCTGTGTGTTTTCTGTTAAAAGTCTGAAATCTCAGCCTCAGGCCCATCTGTAAGACAGCAGTAGGTGTTGGTGGGAACATAAGTTTTTTTTTTTTTTTTTTTTTGCAAAGAAAGGAGTTAGTTGTTTGCATGTTAAACTCATAAACATCTGCAGCCTGGCCCAACACTGCAAATGCTCTGTGGCTGGAGGAGCTGAGGGCTGCTGTTGGCCAGTGAGTACTCTGTGGCCATCTCCAAGTCGTGGGCTGAAACACTGTCTAAACTTCCAATTTGATTAGGGCTTTGTTTCATGTTTCTAAACAAGGAAATTGAAGAGTGTCAAATTAATTTTGTTGTCCTGGTCACTGTCTAATTCCAGCTGGCCATCCCAGCCTAGATTTGTACAAATACTGATTCCAGGAAAGAGTCAAAGCACTAAACTTGGTAAATAAATGTGTTTATTTTACAAATGGATTCAAGATGAAACACCTAGCACTTCTCCAGGGCATTTCTGTCCCTGCCTGTTCATTTTAGCAGCTTGACCAAACTAATTCTCTTCCCTTCGTGTAATATTTAAATGGACTTCTGGCGTCTGAGGCAATGCCTGCTGCTCCAGTTCCCTAAGAGAGTCATTTAAATAGATTTTGACTATCTTGCATCTACTATGAAAGCCAATCAACTAAAAATCCTGGTCACTTCTCTCTAATTTTAGAATAGCCATGTGGAATTATTGGCTTTTCAGAAAACTCATCTTATCAGAGCTGAAAGTTTTGGATTTAATTTTTAACAATCTTTTTTTTTTTCCTTTCCTAGCAAGAAAAATGAACAAAAAGACAATTAAGAGAAGGTTGTCAGGAGAAGTTAGCAAGCTGTCAATACAGATATCGCTACTAAATGAAACTCCACATCAGACTGCCACCTTTCCTTCTAAGTTCCAGCCTGCTGTCCACTGTGAGAAAGGGAGAGACACTGCCCGGGTGTTCCGGCCTCCAGGCGCGTGCAGTCATATAGAGGACACCTGCTGCCTTCAGAGGGTGGCTTGGATGGTTTGGGTTTTCTGCTGAGCGCAGGATGAGGGATGCAGGAACAGAAGTCATCGTGCAGTGTTCAGGGAGTGGGATGTGGGGTTAAGTTGTCCCTCAAAAGTACCCAAAGGCGGAATGAGACGAGCTAGGGCTACATGCTGACGGTAGTGCAGAAATGACAAGTACCAAGGGAAGAGTGGCCCCAAACATCAGACACAGAAAGAAGCAAGTGGAATTGTAAGGTTGGGATTTGCTCATTCCGACCACATCTCCAGAAAGAGAGGGCACTAGACTGGCAGTGGGGTCAAGCTTGGAGAGTTCAGTGTTTGGGGGCGTTGCTGGTGGTTGGGGTGGGCTGGGGTGGAGTTCACAGAGGCCTAGGCCGAGAGGCTCCATCCTAAGTGTGCTTAGGCCTTGGAGGGTGCATAGGGGAAACTGTGGCATGGGTCACCAGAGCATTGTTTGATATGGGGGAGGAAAAGAATGCTAAGCCTGGGATTGGCTGGAGAGCAGTTGTGGGCAGAGGGAGGCTGTGAGTGAAAGAGGCTGGAGCCATCTTCTGCCATGGGAAGGTGGCTACTGAAGTGTTAGATCCTACCTTGGCAATCAAGATGTATAAATAAAAATACATTTGGTCCCCAAATTTACTCTCTGTTTCTTTTTTCTTGCTTAAAAAAATATGTTCTCATGTTTTAGCACATTGAGGGTTTGCAGAGCATGTGTGGGGCAACAGGTGGGGATGTGCCTCTTAGTTTTTACTTGCTAGTGTGGGTAAGAATTAGGATTTGGATTTAGAAATGGGGAAGCTGTGGCTTGTGGTCTTGCATCCTGACATCTTACATACATTACAGGTAGCTGTTGTCTTGCCAACTCACTGGCCAAATAGATAGTATTGGTATCTTATGTAAGTTATACCTGCTGCTGTGTATTTTCTGTTTCCTCAATTCCTCTCTTTAGAGGAAACAGCTCTAATAGCTTAGTCTTTATTCTCTGAGTCTTTTTTGCTACGCTAGATAACACTCAAAACCTCATTTACTATCACTAGGTATCCAACTTGGTGCTTTACACATGTGTAAGTGCTTTATCCCTGTGATACATTCCAAGAAAGTACTTTTATTTTTTTGTTTTCACTTTTGGGGGAATTGGACCAAGGGGCTCACATGTGCTAGGCAAATGGTCTCTCACTGAGGTACAGCCCCAGTCTTTTTTATTTTTTATTTTGAGACAAGGTCTTACTCATTTGCTCAGCTAGCAGCAAACTTGAGATCCTCCTGCTTCAGCCTCCTGAATAGCTAGGATTACAGGTATGCACCATTGTGCCTGGGTACAGTTCATTTTATTGGAGGCTTTCGGTACCACCAGTATTCCAAGTCCTTTAGAGCGATAGCACAGATCTTTTAGTTCAAGTATCAACCCTGTGAAACAGGTATGCTTATCTTCCCATTTCACAGGTGAGGAAACTGAAATATTGAGAAGTTAAGTAACTTCTTGGTATAATATAGGTAATAACAAGTGGAGCCAGAATTCAAATCCAAGTTTTGAGAGTCCCAAATTTATGCTTTTAGTTTTGACTTTATACCTCTATGAATGTGAATGGTATGACACATATAATCTTTCTTCAAGAGATAAAATCATGTTATATATGTTCTATAGTTTGTTTTCTAATAAATAAAAAACATGTGGACATTCTCCCATACTGATATATAAAAATGCACTTTATCACTTTTAAAATCTGCATAGAGTCCTAAATACAGTACATCATTTTTTTTTTTTAAATTTGAGACAGGATCTCACTGTGTAGTTCAGGCTGGCCCTGAGCTCACTATGTAGCCCAGGCAAGCCTCGAACTCAGCAATCCTCCTGTCTCTGCCTTCCGAGTGCTGGGATTACAGGCGTGAGCCACCACGCCCGGCTGGTACATCATTTTTTAAAAAAGTGGTTCTCCTATTACTGGCCATTTGGACTCTGTACAGAGTTTTGCTTTTAGAAATAGAGCAGGGAATATCTGAACAACAGTAACTACCACTAATCCTGAACAGTCCCATTCCAAAACTTTTTCATTTGTGAACTCAGATGCGACTCTCGCTTCTACACATCGGATGCCTTGAAATGGGGTTG
Source organism: Thryonomys swinderianus (assembly GCA_004025085.1). Taxonomy (NCBI): domain Eukaryota; kingdom Metazoa; phylum Chordata; class Mammalia; order Rodentia; family Thryonomyidae; genus Thryonomys; species Thryonomys swinderianus. The sequence continues at coordinate 53,822 of PVIC010004587.1, forward strand.
TTAGGTGAGAGGCTAAGTGCATTCAAGGTTGATTGCAGTCACCCTCTTTTCCTTTGCAAAGGGGCAGGTATTTACTGAATATCACTTCTGAGTTCCACTCCGTTGCACATTTCTTTGGAACACACAGACACACAGAGAGGGGCCCTCCTGGAGGTTGACAAGGGTTGAGAGACAAGCTGTTACACGTCACCAGGTGAGTAAGACAGCCTTTCGGGTAAAACTGATGGCATATGTCAGGAGCACTAAGGTGTGCGGCAAGATGTGAGGTCTTCAAGGAGTGGCAGGTGTGGGGAAGGGTTCAGGGAGGAGGTAGGGCTGCATCTGGAGGAAAGGACAGATGGATTGGGAAAGGTCCGGGTGGGGGTGTCATCATGGGAAGGGGCCAAGACGAACAAGATTTTGGGAAGGTGGTCTATGTAGTTGAAGGAGGAGACCGATTCACTATCTGTGGGGCTCAGGTTCTTGTGGAAGAAGGGATATGGGTCAGAAATGGCCAGCCAAGCTACTGGCAAAGGTGTAGAATAAGAGTTTGAGAGGAACTGAAGGTGTAAATGCACTCTAAAGTGTATGATAGGTATTGTGAAATAGTAAGAAAATATTCAAAGGGAAAAGGGGGGATAGGGATAAGTAAAAAAAAGAAAGAAAAATTTGATGATAAAAAGGAAACAAAGTCTATCTATGTAGGCGGTAGGAGTTCAGGGCGGGGGCTAAGGGAATGGGCAAAAGAATTAAGTCGTGTCATACACTGGTACAAATTCTCACTTCTCAATTGTCGATTGTGATCACAGCATGTATATAAAATGTGCCTATAGGATCAATTTAAAAAAAGAATTGGAAGGAAAGTGTTTCTGTCATGTATTTATGTTACAAATACTGCTAATCAAAATGCCAAACTGTCCTTTTTTTTAACTTGCAATAGTTTTGAATCTGGAATTCTTGACTCTGAGGATATTGGCACTGAAAGATGGTGGGTTATGCTTCCAAATCAGACCATGCAACAAGAGAACAGGCCAGTGCTCATCGTTTATTTCTGCCCTAGTCACTTTGTTTTGTTTTTCTCTTCTGTCAACAGAGATGAAGATTAGTGCTGGCATAGTCCTTTTTAAAGCCAGGGGCTCCGCCCAGAGAAGGTGAATCGATGCTGCATTTGCCCAGCTCTCCGAATGTCCAGTCTGTGGTCTGAAGACAAGACACTGAAAGGCAAATACTTCTCTTCTCCCTTCCCCTCTCCCCACCCCCAAGCAACGAAGAGAGGCACGCAGGTGCTTGCTTGTGACTTTCTGTTCTGCAATGGAAGTAGCCTTGTCTGTTTTGTTTCACAAGCACAATTAAATCTGCCTCGAACACTGCAATAATAGGGAAGCAAGGGTTACGGTAAGAAACCCAAAACTTGGATGCAAATGACTGAACCATTTTTAATTTGTTCAGTGTAATCAGGTAGGGGAAATTCTTGACTTAAATATAACTCACCACGTTGAGCCATGCATGGAAGTAACTGTGTAAGACACGTTTGGTGACACACTCCACAGTCCTGAAATTTGTGCCTCCCCAAACACAGATATTCCAAAGTTAAGTTTCTCATGGTGATGCTAATACACCCGCATCTCATTGCACATACCGCACAGCTCTCCATCATAAATAATGGATTTACAAGCTTAACTACTGCTCAGGAACATGCACGTGTGGAATGTGGGCTGAGTTAATGTCACTAGGAGACCCTTCATATTGCCAAGGAGGTTTCCTGGCCTCGGGCTGGGGCCGTGTCGGGGCAGGATAGAGAAAGCCAGTGTGGCCTGGGCCTGCGGCCTCGATTCATGAGCAAAAACGCCGTTTTGGACTCGGGGATCTTGAGCCCCATAGCCACAAATCACAGGAAAAAGAAATCAAGCGTTACGGCTTTTCCCAGATGGTTAGTGACCGGAACTGTCTGAAAACTGCGGGGTCTTCTAAGCGTGAGCAGGGGCCCCTGAGCCGTGTGCGGCGGGAGACAGCAGTGGCGTTTCCCCCTGCTGCTGTCTCCCCACTTCTGGGCTGACTTGTTCTGACCCCTGCCCACACCAGCACCGCGGGGAGAGCTGTGCTCACCTAGTTTTTCCCAGAGTTGGTAGGAGCCCTTGGGGAAGGAGTTGGTGACAGGTGATGTGTGTAGGTGGGGGCAGGATTTCTACTTAAGTTCCTGAGGGCCTTGGGATAAATTGCACACAGCCTAATGAGTTGGGTGAAAATAGGCTTCATGAGTAGCAAGCAGAGAAGGGAAAATACGAGACTCTGTGTGTGTGTGTGTGTGTGTGTGCGCGCGCGCACGTGCCAGCGTGAATGTATATACATGTTGCTATAACCATGAGAGGGTTGATGTAAGGTAGGACTTACAGATTCTGGTGTGTTATACTAGGCCACGCAGCAGTACGGAGGCCACCAAAACTGGCTCGAGGACGCTCCAGGTGGGTAAGCCCCTGGGACAGTGGTGCCATGTCGCACTCCTTTCCCTCTGGATCTGGCTGGGCACCGGCATGGGGCACATGGATAACTGACAGGAGAGACAAGCATTTTAAGGACAGTGTGGCTGGTTTCACTTTTCTTCACAAGGAGGAACTAGGTGATGGAAGGCAGGTTGTTATTGTGTAGCTTTTGTGTTTTCTGCTGGGTGAGTGCTCTGCAGGGCACTCCAGAGCAGAGCACCAGCTTGCTCCTCAGGAAGACTGAGAGTCTTGATCATATGACAGTGGGCACAACCGTGTTCTGAAGAGGAGTTCAGGGTGCGTCCACAATGCCTTGTCCTTTAGTGCCCTGTGAAGGAAATGCTGCAAGTTGTTCAGAGGACGGAGATCTCAGTGGGCCCGCCTGCAGTCAGGGAAGCTTCCACAGAGAGGCAGTGAGCAGCTTTCCAAGGAGAGAGACCAGCGGAGAGAGGATCACTCACAGCAGAAGTCAGTCCCACAAGTCGGTGCTCTCTATCTCATCTATAGGGAGCGAGGCTCTGGCAAGTTTTGACTGGGACCGAGGTTTGGCTCCCCACAGAGCCCGAATGCTGGCCAGATAAAGACATGTTGGTCACCTCACTCTCCTCCTGCCTGTTTTGCCTACTTCCTGCACCCAGCAGGCAGCCAGCCGTCTTCCGTTCTGGTGGAGAGAACTGAATCACTCAAGCAGGGTTCCTGCCAGAACAGGAAACGGTGCACAGCATCTGCCTGGCTGTGTCCCCTGAGACAGATGCCTTCTTGCTCTGCTCTGAGAGGACAGCGGCCAGGCACCTGCCTCGCTGCCCAAGTGCGGACGAGGCCTCTGGAAAGCAGGAGAAGGCCCTGGCAGTCTTGGTGGAGACTTGTCGGGTGTCTTGCCCTTCAAGACTGACCCCCCTCAGGCAGCGTGTGCCTTGGTGAGTGACTTCCTCTCTCCAGGGTCAGTTCTGGAATCTGGGGACCCCAGGGGGAGCAGTTGACCCTGGAGGTTCCTTCCAGGTCAGAGTGCTCCTGTCTCTAAATACCTGGGGGCCCGGGTAGCAGGGCAGAGAGGAATAGAGAGGGGTTCCCCAGCAGAGGCCAGCAGGGACCACACAGTTCCCCACTCTGGTGCCACCAGTTTGCAGGCTGTGGTCAGGGAGGGAGTTGCCCTCGAAGGCTGCATGGGCAAATGGCCTGGCCTCCCCGAGGCGTCCTTATAGGATTCCTGGGGTCCACATCTGAAGAAGCATGGAGCCCTCATTGGGCCTTTCTTGACTCACCAAGAAAAGCTGCATCTTGTTTTGGGAGGACAGCTGCTTTAGAGCCTAGGCCTGTGAGCCCCAGAGGAAGAACTTTTGCCCACAGGTATTCATGCATTGTCTGATGGCTGTAGCAGAAGCTGTGTCCTTGTGGGTAAGATCAGCTGACCAGCAGGCAGACCCAGGGATGTGCCAGTCTCCCACAGACTCACGGTACACACGCCTCCTTGTGCCCACAGCACATGCTGTTCCCCAGCTGACCCCGGAGGAGCTTGAGGATGCTGATGTGGGCAGCTTGAATGTCACTGGCCTGTTCTTCATTTTATGGACCAGAAGAAGGAGGTGCAGAGAGCAGTTATGCCTTGTTCTGAGCTCCAGCTCAGTCTATCTCCTGGCTTGTCTCCCACCAGAACAAAAGGCTGAAGTGGCCACAGTCTGGCATTGCCATGGAAATGCTTGGCACCCCTGGAACACAGGTTTTCCTTTACAAATACAGTGAGGAAGTGAGAGTTTAGGGCCTTGCTTCACACGTTGAATGATCAGGTGGGACACGTCCTGTCTGCTCCAGGCAGAGCTGGAGAGGGTTATAGAAGGGCAGCCAACCAAGAAGCACCCTTTAAGCATCTCACTGTGCCTAGTCCTGAGCTAGTTTTAAGAGAGCATACAGGAGCTTTGAAGCATACGTCTCACCCAGAATCCTCAGTGCAGCTGCCACATACACTTAATAAAAACATCCACGGTCAAAATGACCTAATGCAAGCTACTGTTTGTGTAGTGAAATGCAAGAATATGTATTTATATTTGAATAAAGAAAACATGGAAGCATCCTAAAAGCTAATGGAAGTGTGAAAGTCATGTGATGAGGTGAGGGTGAGATTTTAGTCCTTTCTATCCTTTAGTGACAAAATTCAACTATGTGAATGTAGTATTTTTTACAACATTAAATAAAAACACCCCCTCCAATAACTAAATGCTGAAATGTGTGACCAAGAAACTAGGGAGATGCAGAGTTCAAGGAAACTTCTGCAGTTTTTCCAGGTTTTTTGGAAAATTGGAACTGAAAGAGTTTCTAGGTGTTATTTTGTCTGAATTCTACTAAAAGCTGGCATGTCTTGCCAGCTGCCTAAATATGGACCTTCTAGTGTCCCTTGCTCATTAAATCATAAATCCTATGACATGCATGGACTATGTTGAGGTAGGATGGGGTCCACAAGGCCCCGGGAAGGTGGTAACTGTCCTCAGTGGTGTTCTGATCTTCAAGAGTACCCTTGACTGAGATGCCAAAGAGATTCTAAGAGCTTTAGGAAAAAATAAGGTGCTGTGGTGCTTGAAAGGAGAATAACAGAGGCAATGGCACAGTTAAGACAGCACTTCAAATAATCTGTGTATGAGTCTCATTTAACCATCAGTGGGCAAGAAGAGCTGGTGGAGAGAAAATGAATAAAGATCTAGACCTGAGTGTGTTCAGGAAAGTGTCAGAATTGGCCAGACACAGGGGAAAGGCAGGACGGAAATCTGGGTGAGGATGTGTTGTAGATCGTATTGAATGTCAGCCTGGGAAAGACAGATCTGCCTGTGCTATTGACGATAGAGTGGAGGAGGGTTGCCTGAAGCAGGTGACAAGTTAGGAAACTTTTACGAAAGTTCTAAGGCAACACTCAGGTAGAAACAGGAATGAAAGAGGCATTGGAAAGACTCATTATTCTTCCATTACTAGACTTTTTTTGTTTGAATTTGTAAAAAGAGACATTGACCTTTTGCCATTCCCAAAGGAAGAGGTTGTCCTTAGCTCAACACTACAAGAACTCTGTTTTCCAAGGTTGTTTATTTATTCTCTGTGCCACTGTCAGGGAGTGGCCTGTGTTTACTCTGCCCCTGCTGTTCAGTATGGTGCTGTACTTCGGCATACTACTGCAGTCAGGATTGCATTTGGATTGTGTTAATGGTGGAGTAAGAATTTCCATCCTTGGGTTTTACCTACTAGGCCAGAGGGGAAGGTGCCCAGTAGCAGTGAAGCTGCTCAAACAGCTAAATTCAACTTTCTCATTTTGCATATGAGGAAACGGATGGCCAGACAGTAAAAGAACATGCTCAAATCATATAAACAAGACACATGAGCAGAACTTAGTCTTTGGACTTTAAGTCTTGGGTGTTTTCCTTTGGTATATCTTATGGTCTCTGTTGAATACTTCCAGTCTTACTGAACACATACTATTTGTCATGCAGGGTGTTAATATTCATTGACATGAATATTAGTCTTTGACGACTCTCTGTGGTAGACTATCATTATCTCTATTTAAATCAGACAAGCTGAGGACAGTGGTATCTGCCCGCAGTTTCAGCACCCTGGGGAGATAAGGCTGGAGAACCTCAAATTCAAGTTCAGTCTGGGCAAGTTAGTGAATTAGTATGATTTTATTTTTTTTTAATGTTGGGAATGTAGCTCATTGTGAAGGTCTTAGGTTCATACCCAGCTTCCTTCTCTCTCTCTTTCTCTCTCTCCCTCTACCTCTCTCAACTGAGGATCAGAGAGGTAAAGTAATTTCCTTTAGGTTGCATAACTGTAGGTTATAGAGTCAGAATCCAAAGGAACTCCCTTAAAATATTCACTACAATACCTGCTTCCCCCATAAAACTTCTATTTTTGATACACTACTATTTGAGTAGATACATAGTGAAGCCAGTCATAGTTTTCAGTCAATTTGTATTTTAATAATCTGTATCTATAAGCATTGTGGACATACACTCTTGGAAGATAATGGCATGTATTCATGTAAGACATGGTGGAACTGCGTTTCAGCACTCAAATTCAGGGTGCTAGAGGTGCTAGGTGAGGTGCGGAAAGGTGGTAGCTTGGAAAATATGTACAATAAGGGCAGACTGCAGAGAAGTTTTCATTGGAGTGAATTTTTAATGCTGTTCAAATTTCTTTTCTTTTCCACAGTATTAAGGATTGAACCCAGAGCCTTTGTACTATGCTACATCTCCAGCCCTATTTTAGTTTTTATTTTGAGATAGGATTTCACTAAGCCACCCAGATTAGGATGGCTTATAAATGAGTAAGGTGAATAAAATCACACATAACACTCAATTTTCTAACCATGATTCCAGATTCCCACAGAATTTTCTACTTTTACTAGCATTTCTGGCTTCCTCTGAGAGACATCGTGTGTCAATAAGCTTGTACCTGTGGATGGGCCTTGGATGTTTGTCATGCATTTACTGCTCTCCCTTGGTGTCCTGTTCACACATCTCTGACCCCTAGGCTGCCTTCCTGGAGGCTGGTGGTCTGTGGGCTTGGGGGCAGGGAGCCCCTAGTCTTCTGTGTTAGTGGCATTTGTGAGAGTGTATCCCACAGAAGGTCTACTTGAGCACCCATATGTTACAGCTCTCAGAGAAACAGATCTTTCCCAATTTTGAGTATAATTTATGTTCAATTAAGTGCACAATCTTTAGTGTTCAGTTAAATTAGCTTCAGCAATTGTATACTTCTGTATAATCAAAAAAAGATATGGGAATTTTCAGCAATTTCTCATGTATTCTGTTGGAGTCAGTGCCTTTGTCCCCTAAAAATGGCCATTTTCTTATTTTTAATCACTGTAGATTTTTTAAAAAATTGAATTGTTTATTGGTACAATTTCTATACATCTCACAATCACATATAACATTGGGGAATTTGTACCAGTATATGACACAAGTTAATTCTCATTTTTACCCATATCCCTACCCACCCACACCTCCCCACCCCCTTTATACATACTCTTTTATTTTTCTTTCTGAATCATATTTATTCCTTCCCTTCATTACATTCCCACACAAAATTTCCTATGGAAATTTCCCACTCTATAAAAGCTGTCATAATTTCTAGAGCTCATTTGCATCTATAGGTGTTCATGTCAAAGAGAAGATCCGGTATTTGCCTATCTGTGATGTGTTTATTTCACTTATTAGTATATCCTCCAGGTGTCTCCATTTGCACCTAAATGCATCCATCTTGTCATTCTTTATGGCAGAGTAATACTCCATTTTATTTTTTAAAAAACCACATCTTCTTTATCCAGTCTCCATTTGATGGGCATTTGGGTTGTTTCCAAGACTGAGCTATCACGAACTGAGCTGCTATGAACAAGGGTGTACATCTGTCTTTCCAATGTGATTTTTAAAATTCTTTTGGGTATATTCCTAGCAGGGGGATAGCAGGGTCAAATGGGACCCCTAGTCCTAGTTTTCTGAGAAATCTCCACACAGATCTCCACAATGGTTGCACAAGTCTGCAATCCCACCAACAGTGGAGAA